>OY987312.1:2335961-2623461 GCA_963920655.1 Geranium rotundifolium
CGGCGCCGGTGGCGGCAACTCTGTCAAAGTTAGAGAGCGGTAGCTGAGGGGGCAATTGTGTCAGAGTCGAGATCGGCGCCGGTGGCGGCAAATCTGCCGGAGCCGAGATCGGCACTAGAGTCAAGATCAGCGTCGGTGGCGGAAACTCTGGCGGAGTCGAGAGCGGTAGCGGTGGAGTCGGGACCGGTATCTGCTGCATGAACCGTCGAACCATGTCATGCACCTGATTATCCAAGTCGGCCTTAAAACAAACCTGCATTTGACCGCGCTCTACCTCAGCTTTCGCACGTTCCACATCAAGTTGTTCCTTCATCCGAGCATCCATTAAATATAGCATTGAGGGCTCAAGAGTTACCTATGACTGCTTCATCTTCTTCAGTGCTCCAACCTTTCTCGGGTTTAGGACCATTCAGATTTCCTTGAGCATCAACATACTGGGGTTCTTCTCGATTATTGACAATAGCCTTCCAGGTTTTGCTATCGAGAGATATCGTGAAGGCACACATATGTGCTTTCCAATAACTATAGTTTGTTCCATTGATTACGGGTGGTTGATTGACATATTCACCTTCCTTTGAATCCATATTCGCTACACATAATCTTTTACAAGAAATCACCTAAGAGTTAAAGTGCCCCCTCTTATATCAATTGAAATTCTGATTTGTAGCAGGGACAAGATGTCGAACACAATATTATAACAGTTGGTTCGACAACTTGCCTAATCACAGATAATGGACGATAAATAATAAAACAATAAACATAAGACACACAATATGTTTACCCAGTTCGGTGACTCCGCACCTACGTCTAAGGGCACTCTGGCAGTAGAAAGGTTTTCACTACTTGGTAATTAATAGTACAACTTTAAGCATCAACTAGCTATCACACAAGCTATTGTCCTAAGCTTACTATTACCTCACCGTGAACTACCTCGACCAGGGACTCCCCTGTCTTTGAGATCCTCTCAATTCTACCCTTCGAGCAAGCTTATGCTCGGCGTAGTTGTCTTCAGCAATTTCCTCGTGAATCTTCAATCACGAACAAATACCCTCAAATCACAAACACTCAAACCTCACGCTTTGATGTCATGTAATCGACACCATTCTTCTAAATTAATTAGCCTATCAATCCGCCAGTCTTGCACGTTTAAGAGCTCTGAGAATTTAGCACAGAGAACGTCTAAGTTGGTATGGGGGAAGCACATGCTTTTATAGCAACTACAAATGCTTATTCGGTCTTCAACTCCAATCAGGAAAACCGAGTCTGAATAGGAAATCCTTGTCGTCTTGCGTTATTGGCAAGTAACATGTTGGCGTTGTCGCCTTAGGCCTTGCTGACGTGTCCTCATCACAGCTGGAGTTTGCCTGAATTTTTCGCAGCTTAATTCCTTCGTGCGCCAAGCTTCTGTGAATTAAATAGGAAGGTTTCGATAACTTACCTAATCCTGCGCGTATCATGTCATGCCAAATGTGTTGCAACATATTTGGTTGACATCTTTACTTTGTGCTAAAAAATATGTTAATACTAAACGTAACAATATCGACGAAAATGATTCAATAGCTTTGGGCAAAAATACTAAGATGTTCTATACGAGTGATTACGGTATATGTCTATGCTTCTTTTCTGAATGAATTTGAAGCAGCTACGGGTGAAGGTAATCTTCTAAGGAACCTGTATGTGCTTCCTTATCGATTTCAACTTATTTAAAATTTTTGTACATGAATGTATGTCTTATTCGCTTTCCATCAACTTGAATTGTTACTTAGCATCATAATTTTATTTGTTTCTTTCCTTCTCTGGTTATTTTTAACGTCTTAAAGCATACAAATGATTGTGTTTGTATGTTAATACATTCTAAAACAAAAATCATGATAGGGTGTAAGACTTGAAGGCCTCTTAAACGGGACTACCAAAGAACTAAAAGTTTGATCTATTATGAAGAATCCCTGCAAAATCACTTGTGATAAGCAAGTATTTTCTTTTTTCGGTGCTATGAAAAAACAAGACTTAATCACACGTTCTTGTACTTGATATTCTGTTATGTAGCCGGGACGAGATGTCAAACACAATGTCATAATGACTGGTTCGACAACTTGTCTTAATCGCAGATAATGGACAGTAAATAAAGAACTAATAAAAATAAGACACACAATATGTTTACCTATTTCGGTGACTCGGTCGAGGAAGTCGGTATGCAGAAACTAGAAATACCAGGAGTTATCGCGAAAGTGCCATATTTGGACAAAATACTAGTGTTTTCCGGGCAGAATCGGCGGTCTGAGTAAAAAACACGGCTATGCCAGGAGGTACCGCAAATTTCGGCCATCAGAGATCATCCAGAGGGTCAAAATCGTAGTTTCTTAAGTTTCGAGCATTTTTTGCAATCTTAATAATTTGTTTCTTTTTCCAATAAGTTTAGGATTTCCTTTTTTGAAATTAAGTTTTGGTTATTTAAACACTCTTATATGTTTCTTGTTAGGGAGTTTTTCAAGTTTAATAAAAAAATCGAGATTTCCCTCAAATATATCATCTTCGGTATTCTTGCGAATCAACAAATCTTGATAAAGAATTCTTTCTAGTCACGTACGCTGCATCACTCACATTGAATACTAATCATACTGGAGGAGTAGATTTACTGACAAAACCTTTAGTTGGCCAAGCATTTCAAAAAAACTTGGAGAAATTTTGGGGTACTTAAGTGGAACTGGAGATTGTAACCATGGTAGTTTGGGGAATGGGAGGTGTTGAGAAGACCACACCATGTTATTTTTAAAATAAAAATAAATTAATTAAAAAATTTTGAAAATATGTTTTGAATAAAATTTGTATAATCAAAACTTGTAATTTAATAATTTAGTTAATTTATTTTAAGATAAAAATATATAATTTTTAATATCATGAACGATTTCGTTATTTTTGCACAAATACACACATTTTCTATAAAAAAAATCAAAGTTCACAACATTTTTTTTGCCATTTACAAAGTACATGTCATGTTATTGCAAAAGTTTTTCCCTTATTTTAATTTACATTGAGTGATGATAAATTAAATGCTTTTGAGCCTTCTTTATCGATTCTTACGTTCAACCTTAATCAGTTGAACCAAAGAACCAATTTGACCGTTCGATTGTAAGGATGACAATGAAACGGTTTTTGGGGTGAGTTTCCTTCGCCCGTCCTAGTTTATTTTCTAAAAAATTTCTGCTAGTGTTTCTGCCCCATTCCATGTCCCCGACCCGAGATGTTATTAAAATGTATAAAAGGAAAATAAATCATAAACCCTCTTACCCTAGCACTGTTTGCACCTACAACCCTTTAACTAAAAACTTAATTTTTAAACTCTTTTAATTATTTCGTCATCTCACTTAACTTAACAGTGCTGGTTCTATGTTAAGAAACAAGAATCCGATAGGTTTTTGAGCTGACTCGTTAGCAGTTAATAGACTATATATTTGTATTAATATAATTTTTATCTTTTAATCAATATTGATAATGAAATTAGACGAGTCAAATCGAATCAAGTCGATCTTGAGCTGGCACGTTTAATTATTTATTTTTTATTTTAATAAATATTTGTATTGAATATTAACCTAACCGAGTCGAGCTGAGCTCGAGGTTATTCATTTTCTTTCGAGCTTGAGCTTTGTTGCATAAGTTCGTTTGACCCCGAGCCAAACTCGGGCCGATCACTTTTTTCACGATCCGAGTACGGGTGGTCGATTGATAGATCCGCCTTCCTTTGAATCCATATTCGCTACACATAATCTTTTACAGAAAATCACCTAAGAGTTAAGGTGCCCCCTCAGATACCAATTGGAATTCTGATTTGTAGCATGGACAAGATGTCGAACACAATATTGTAACAGTTGGTTCGACAACTTGCCTAGTCACAGATAATGGACAGTAAATAATAAAACAGTAAACATAAAACACACAATATGTTTACCTAGTTCGGTGACTCCGCACCTACGTCTGGGGGCACTTTGTCAGTGGAAAGGTTTTCACTATTTGGTAGTTAATAGTACAACTTTAAGCATCAACTAGATATCACACAAGCTATTGTCCTAAACTTACTATTACCTCACCGTGAACCACCTCGACCAGGGACTCCCCTGTCTTTGAGATCCTCTCAATTCCACCATTCGAGCAAGCTTATGTTCGGCGTAGTTGTTACCAACAATTTTAACGTGAATCTTCAATCACGAAAAAATACCCTCAAATCACAAACACTCAAACCTCACGCTTTGATGTTATGTGATCGACACCATTCTTCTAAATTAATTAGCCTCTCAATCCGCCAGTCTTGCACGTTTTAGAGTTCTGAGAATTTAGCACAGAGAATGTCTAAGTTGCTATGGGGGAAGCACATGCTTTTATAGCAACTACAAATGCTTATTCGGTCTTCAACTCCAACCAGGAAAACCGAGTCTAAATAGGAAATCTTTGCTCTCTTGCGTTATTGCCACCTTAGGCCTTGCTGACGTGTCCTCATCACAGTTGGAGTTTGTCTGAATTTGTCGCAGCTTAATTCCTTCGTGCGCCAAGCTTCTGTGAATTAAATATGAAGGTTTTGATAACTTACCTAATCATGCGCGTATCATGTCATGCCAAATGTGTTGCAACATGTTCGGTTGACATCTTTACTTTGCGCTAAAAAATATGCTAATACTAAACGTGGCAATATCGACGAAAATGATTCAATAGCTTTGGGCAAAACATTAAGATGTCCTATACGAGTGATTACAACATATGTCTGCTTATTTTCTGATTGAATTTGAAGCATCTACAGGTGAAGGTAATCTTTTGAGGAACCTGTATGTGCTTCCTTATCGATTTCAACTTATTTAGAATTTTTGTACATGAACGTATGTCTTATTCGCTTTCCATCAACTTGAATTGTTACTTGAGCATCATAATTTTATTTGTTTCTTCTCTTCTCTCGTTATTTTTAACGTCTTAAAGAATACAAATGATTGTGTTTGTATCTGAATACATTCTAAAAAGAAACTCATGATAGGGTGTAAGCCTTGAAGCCTCTTAAACGGGACTACCAAAGAACTAAAGGTTTGACCTATTATGAAGAATCCCAGCAAAATCACTTGTGATGAGCAAATATTTTCTTTTTCCGGTGCTGTGAAAAAACAAGACTTCTAAAATGACAGCACGTCCTTGTACTTGAAATTCTGTTATGTAGCAGGGACGAAATGTCGAACACAACGTCATAATAACCGGTTCGACAACTTGTCTTAATCACAGATAACGGACAGTAAATAAAGAACTAATAAACATAATACACACAATATGTTTACCTATTTCGGTGACTCGGTCTAGGAAGTCGGTATGGAGAAGCTAGAAATACCAGGAGTTATCGCGAAAGTGCCATATTTGGACAAAATACTAGTGTTTTCCGGGCAGAATCGGCGGACTGAGTAAACAACATGGCTATGCCATGAGGTTCGAAAAATTTCGGTCATCGTAAATCATCTAGAGGGTCAAAATCGTAGTTTCTTAAGTTTCGAGCAGTTTTTGCAATCTTTATAATTTGTTTTCTTTTCCAATAAGTTTAGGATTTCTTTTTTTGCAATTAAGTTTTGGTTAGGTTTTGGCTATTTAAACACTCTTATACGCTTCTTGTCAAGGAGTTTTTGAAGTTTTAAAAAAAATTGGGGTTTCCCTCAAATCTATCATCTTCAGTGTTCTTGCGAATTAAAAAATCTTGATAAAGAAATTTTTCCCAAGCCACGTACGATGCATCACTCACATTGAATACTAATCATATTGGAGGAGTAGATTTGCTGACAAAACCTTTAGTTGGCCAAGCATTTCAAAAAAACTTGGAGAAAATTTGGGGTACTTAATTGGAACTGGAGATTGTAATCATTGTAGTTTGGGGAACGGGAGGTGTCGGGAAGACCACACCTGGTTATTTCTGAAATAAAAATAAGTTAATTAAAAAAATTTTGAAAATATGATTTAACTAATATTTGTATAATCAAAACTTGTGATTTAATAATTTAGTTAATTTATTTTAAGATAAAAATATATAATTTTTAATATCATGAACGATTTCGTTATTTTTGCACAAATACACACATTTTGAACAAAAAAATTAAAGTTCACAACATTTTTTTTTTCATTTACAAAGTAGATATCATGTTATTGCAAAAGTTTTTCCCTTATTTTAATTTACATCGAGTGACGATAAATTAAATTTGAGCCCTCTTTATCGATTCTTACGTTCAACCTTAATCGGTTGAACCAAAGAACCAATTTGACCGTTCGATTGTAAGGATGAAAATGAAACGGTTTTTAGGGTGAGCTTCCTTCGTCCGTCTAGTTTATTTTCTAAAATTTTCCTGCTGGTGTTTTTGTCCCATTCCATGTCCCCGACCCGAGATGTTATTAAAAATGTATAAAAGAAAATAAATCATAAACCCTCTTGCCCTAACACTTTTTGCACCTACACCCCTTTAACTAAAAATTTAATTTTTAAACTCTTTTAATTATTTCGTCATCTCACTTAGTTTAACACTGCTAGTTCTATGTTAAGACAACAAGAATCCGATAGGTTTTTGAGCTGACTCGTTAGCAGTTAATAGATTATATATTTGTATTAATATAATTTTTAACTTTTAATCAATATTGATAATGAAATTAGACGAGTCAAATCGAATCAAGTCGATCTCGAGTTGACACGTTTAATTATATATTTTACTATTTTAATGAATATTTGTATTGAATATTAACCTAACCGAGTCGAGCTGAGCTCGAGGCTATTCATTTTCTTTCGAGCTTGAGTTTTGTTGCATAACCTCGTTTGACCCCGAGCCAAACTCGGGCCGAACACTTCTTTCACGATCCGAGCGGAGCCCTATCAAATAAAAGCTCGATTCGGCTTGTTTACACCCCACCCACGTTCAAATTCCTGATTTTCACAATCATTTCCCTGTCAAATAGAGAACTCATCAATTTCTTTCGTATGAATAATGAGAATGAGTGGACACATCCTGAACTAAACCCAGTCAAAATCCCAAACCCACTGTGACGATTAAATAAGGTTCGAGGAGTTCCTTAGCGTTGGGAAGGTCCCACTCTGACGATTCCCACCATTCATAAGGACACACAGAGATTGATTCAAAGGAGGAGGGACACACGAACAGAGGCATCCTCTTCAGCTGTGGACAATCTTCAACTATAATCTCACAAAGAGAAGGGCAAGAAATAGTCTGTGCGCATATGCTCTTCAATTCTGGTAACCGCTTCAAAGTCAAAGTCCGTAGATTAGGGAGAGCAAATTCCAATTCAATACTTGTGCTTGTTTCGCCTCCAGAAATAGTCTTTGCTACTATCTCTTGCAATGCATCACAGTCTAGTACATAAATCTGTTGAAGGTTTCCAAGATTTGGCAAAAAGGAAGGATGGAAGAGCATCTTGATTTTATTACAATTGGATAACTCTAGTACCTTAAGGCAAGAAAATGCTCCTCCAACAACAGCAGGTAGTGGAGACATAGGTCCATATTCCCCTCTCCCCAACTCAAACAGCACCTCCAAGTCAGTCAGATGACAAAGACTTAATTCCTCGAGGTTTGGTAAGAAATAAAGAGAGGAACTCCAGTACGGAACCAAGCACTGTACACTTCGACAACCCCAAAGCTCAAACTCCTTCAAGTCGTGTGTTACATTGTTAAGCAACGACATATCGCATAAGTTTCGAGCACCATAAAGCTCATGAAGACCGAGAGTCTTAACATCTTTTAGGAGTGCTTCAATAGTTTCGACATCCATAATAGCATCTTCTCGTGCTGTTCTATACATGTTCAATAGTTCTACGCTGATGACTCTATTAAGTTCGTCCTTACGAATGGTTCCTTCGTATACGAATTTACCTCTGTCATTTAACTCAAATTGGTAACTGCTATTAGGCCCATTATGTGTCCCCATAGACATAACATATGACTTGAAGACACTCACATCATCAAAGGTTACTTTGCCTTTAAATGTACTCAATCTCTCCAACATTTGTAACTCTTCTTCTTTTATTTTCAAATCAGCATTAAACTGTAGGAACTCTAGTAGGAGCAGTTGGGGCAATATTCCAGTTGGAAATACCTTCATGTTTGAGGAAGAAATATCCAAATATGTGAGTCTGACCAGCTTTTCGAGTCCATGAGGAACTTCTGTGATGTGAGTGCCATGAAGATCTAACCTCTTCATTAATTCCAGCTCTGCTAATGAAGGCAGTTTCCGCAAATTATAACACCCATTCAGCACTAAGGCAATGAGATTCTTCAGGCCTGACACCGAATCTGGCAATTCTTTAATCGGCGCACAATCACTTAAATCGAGCATCCGGAGAGCGGGCATGTGCAGGAAGAATGAGTTGTCGATTCTATTCAAAGAGCCGTTACGCGATAGCAACAAGGTTGACAACTTTGGACACCTTGGTGATGTGCCCGTTGCAATTGCTACCTCTTTGATCTGATTATACATTAAAGAAACTCTCTCAACATGTTCAGACCACTCTTGCGTGCCTGGCAGCTCCTCTAACTGCATCCCGGACTTCACCATGAATTCAATACTCTTCATATTGATCGCCATGTCTCTTAGTAAATCATGCATCTTCACATGATCGTTGGAATACCTAACACATTCTTGTAATAAGCTGGATCTGACAAGTTCATTCAATATGGTATGGCCACTATCAAGTTGGTCTTGCCTACTTCCCTTTGCTTCAATTATTTCCTCGTCAATAAGACGTTGAACTAATTCTTCTCTATAAATTTCATGATCTTCAGGATAGAGGGCGCAATATAGAAAACTTTGTTGCACTTTTGGATCTCTCAAGCGATTATAGCTGAACTTCAACACGTGGAATACCTCTTCCTCCATCTCCACCAGCCCATGTTTTGATTCTCTGAGTGCCTTTAAAGCACACCTCCATTCACGTGCATCATCCACTCCTCTCATGCACCTTGCCACCGTGATTATCCCAAGCGGGAGACCGGCACATTCTCTTGCAACAGGCAATGCAACCTTGTATACTTCCTCGGAAAGAGCCTTTACCTGACTCCCGAGGTTCTTTTGAAATAAGTCCCAAGCCTCTTCCTCAGAAAGAATCTCTACTTTAATAGTTTGGTGACAATCCATCCTATTGCACACATTCAGTGAACGAGTAGTAATAATCACCTTACAGCAGTTGACTTTAACAGGAATTCCCACCTTATGAAAATCAATACCCTGCCACACGTCATCCAGAATGACTAAACATCTCTTCTTTTTCAACTTGTTGTACAACATAGCTGCCCTTTCCATTTCGCCTTCGCCATTGAACTCCAAATGGGCTGCTTTAGCTAGTTTGTCTTGCAGTTTCAGAATGTCCATGTTCTGTGATACAGTGACCCAACAAACATCACCAAAAGTGTCAAGTTGCTCCCGGGCTCGATTATTGATATGTGTCACCAGTGTGGTCTTCCCCACACCTCCCATTCCCCAAACTCCAATGGTTAAGACATCTGGTTCCATCAAGTACTCCCAAATTTTCTCATGGTTTTCTTCAAATGCTTGGCCAACTAATGGTTTTGTCGGCAATTCTACTCCTCCCTCGTGAGGTGTGTTCAGTGTGAGCCCTTGATGTAATTCACCTTGCTTCAGAAGCTCTTCAGCCTGTTCCGTAAGATTTTTCACTTTACTGGCCAGCTGTGGACGTTCGAGTATTCCGCTTTGACTCAAAGCTGCATCTATTCCGTCTACTTCGTTTCTCAAGTTTTCCACTTTTCCCAGCCAATTCCCTACTGTCTTTCTTCGTTTCGCACCTGAAGACGACTCTGCATTTTCCACTTCTGTCTTCACATCCTCTGCCCGGAAACCTAAATCTTCACACTTCCGTTTGAGAGTTTCTACACTCTCATCAAAGCTCACGGAAGATCCAACCTGGCGAGCAGCTTCAGTGATCGTCCTTGTGCTAGTAATTAAATTCCCCACGCCTACAATGTCGTTCCCCACGTCTTTAATAGACTGCCACATACTTTAGTTGATCCTGTTAATAAAGAGGATATTATATACTTGTAAGTTATGGAATTGAGAAACAAAGTTCATTTAATTTTACAATATTAGATCTACCAATCGTTAACACAAGACACAACGATTAGCCATATCCAATATAACTCATAATATATTTACCTGTAAGTATATATATATATATGTGTAGTTGCTACAAATCACCAGTGCTAGTGCGAGTCTTGTCCTTAGTGTGAAAGTGCTTCAGAATGAAATGGAGATCAAAATGGATCCTTTTGACACTTCCTGTCTGCTGCTCCAAATGAAGTAATTAATATATTCACAGTGAGCAATTCAAGATTTCACAATCACAGTTCATCTAAATGTCTCAAAGTCAATGCAAGAGTAAATCTCAGTATTATATAGATTCCAGACCCATAACCTAAAAGGTTAGTTTACATCTAAGCAACCTAATTAACAGATTGATCCAACACCGAAACGCCTATTCTTGAAGATCGAACAAATCTCCTTGCCCAATTATTAATTATATGTACAAGTGGTGAGTTTGTTCTTAATTGTAGTAAAAAATGTAAATATTATCAAGAGAAACACATGTTACCCACAAAAACACACAGCAGTTCACAAGTACAATAGTTCTACCAAGAAATGTAATAATAAGTTTTACCTGTAAATATTGTAGCAGCTATGAATCACTAGAGCATCTTGTTAATGGAATTTGAGAGTCCTTCAGAATGAAATGGAGATGTAATTAGAGTTCTATTTTTTTTACCTCCTTCACTCTCAAGGAAGGACTTTTAGAAGCAATTGTCAGTTAATTGAACGGACTAACAAATTCTATTTCATTAACTAAGGAGATGTTTCATTAAAGGTCATTGTTCTTGAATTTGAGGTCAAATATTCATATTACCCGAGCATCAAAAAAATATAAGAACATTGTAATTTAACTTTAAAAAAATATTTTTATGAAATAAATAATAAAAAACTAATTTCAATATTTATTTAATTATTATAATAAAAAAGGTTTTGCAAACAAATTAATTTTAACAACGGTTTTTATTTTTATATTTAAAAAATATTAAAATTATTTTTTATCATGTATTTCATAAAAAAATTTAAGTTAAAAATTAATATATTTTTAATTTTTTAAAGGGATAATTCCACTTAAAATCTACCTAGGTTTCCAGGATTCCCACTTACCTCCCCCGGAAAAAAAAGGCTATCTCACAGCCCCCTTAGGTTTCCTAAAGTCCCACTTAGCCTATTTCTGTTAACTTTTCTAGAAATGACGAAAATGCCCCTGCATTTAAAAAATTATTGAAACTTTCAAATGACATAACTCTCTTATACGAGCTCCATTTCGAGCTCATAGTATATCAAATCGAAGAGAATCGAAAGATCATCGACCAACTTCGTTAACTTTTTTTTAAAAATCTGTTATTTATTGGAAATGACGAAAATGCCCCTGGATTTGAAAAATTATTGAAACTTTCAAATGACATAACTCTTTCAACTCCATTTCGGGCTTATAGTATATCAAATCGAAGAGAATCGAAAAATAAACGACTTTGAAAAAAGATATTTTTATTAATATTATTTTATTAAGTAATAATTATTAATAATAATATATTTAATTATTAAATATTGATAGTGGAGATTAAGCGGCCTCGAGGGTCCCGTGGTTTTTCCTCTCTCGCCTTGAGGAGGTTTTCCACGCTAAAATTGTGCGTGCCTATTGCGTGTTCTTGTTTGCTATATTTGTTAGCTTACTTGATTCGCTCTGCTTGATAGATTCCTACGAGATTTGCACAGGTGGGGAGAATTATTTAATTCCGCTGCATCTAATTATTCTATTAGATTCGTTTTTCTCCCAACAAAGTGGTATCAGAGGGAAGGTTATTTAATCGGTATCCTGTGTTAAATAATGGAAGCTAATACAAGCAGAATGGTTAGTCTGAATGGTTCAAATTATCATGTCTGGAAAGGGAAGATGGAAGATCTTCTTTATGTGAAGGATTATTATCTGCCGGTTTTCAGTGAAGCCAAGCCTGAAAACAAATCTGATGGTGAATGGAATTTATTGCATCGTCAAGTATGTGGCTATATCAGACAATGGGTGGATGATAATGTTTTGAATCATGTCAGTGGAGAGACACATGCACGCAGTTTATGGAGCAAGCTTGAGCAGTTATATGCTCGAAAGACTGGTAATAATAAGTTGTTCTTGATAAAGCAGATGATGAGTTTGAAGTATCATGATGGGGCTACGTTGACAGATCATCTTAATGCTTTTCAATGAATTATTAACCAGCTTGCAGGAATGGGTATCAAGTTCGATGATGAGGTGCAGGGTTTGTGGCTTCTAGGTACATTACCGGACTCGTGGGAGACGTTCAGGACGTCCTTATCTAACTCAGCTCCAGATGGTGTTATCACCATGGATTTGGCTAAGGGGAGTGCTCTGAATGAAGAGATGAGAAGAAAGTCACAAGGTTCCTCTTCGCACTCAGAAGTCTTAGTGACAGAACAAAGAGGAAGGAGCAAGAGCAGAGGTCCAAAGGGTAGAGACAGAAGCAAGAGTAAGAACAGGTATACCAATGCAGAGTGCTATCACTGTGGTCTAAAGGGGCATATTAAAAAGTATTGCCGAAAGCTCGAGAGAGACAACCAACATGACAAAGAGAAAGAAAAGAAGGCAAGTCATGACGATGATGTTGCCACTATTACTGAAGAGTTTCTTCTCTTGTGTGATGAAGAAGATGTTAACTTGGCTTGTGATGAGACCAGTTGGGTAGTAGATAGCGGTGCCTCCATTCATGCTACAAGTCGAAAGGATCTCTTTTCATCTTATACATCTGGTGATTATGGCAATGTTAAGATGGGAAATCGAGGCATGTCAAAAGCTATTGGCATAGGAGACGTGCGATTGGAGACGAAAAACGGTACAATTCTTATTCTGAAAAATGTTAAGCATATTCCTGACATTCGTTTGAATTTGATATCAGTAGGCAAGCTAGATGATGAAGGTTTTCATCATACCTTTGGTGGTGGTTCATGGAAGCTCACTAAAGGTGTTATGGTCGTGGCTAGAGGTGAAAAGTGTGTTTCGTTGTACGTGACACAAGCTAGAGTTTGTGGTGGCATTATCAATGCAGTCGAAAAAGAGAGTACAACTGAATTGTGGCACAAGAGACTTAGTCACATGAGCGAGAAGGGAATGATGGTTTTGGAAAAGAAGAATCTCCTACCGGGAATGAAAGGTGAACCGTTAGAGAAGTGTGAGCATTGCTTGGCCGGCAAGCAAACAAGAGTATCTTTCAAATCATCCCCTCCCTCGAGAAAGCCAGAGATGCTTGATTTAGTATACTCTGATGTTTGTGGTCCTATGAAATCCAAGACGCTTGGAGGTGGTCTCTATTTTGTGACTTTTATAGATGATCATTCAAGGAAAGTGTGGGCCTATATCTTGAAGACTAAAGATCAAGTGTGTGGTGTCTTCAAGTAGTTTCATGCCCTAGTTGAGAGACAGACTGGGAAGAAGTTAAAGTGCATGCGAACCGATAATGGAGGTGAGTATTGTGGTTCTTTTGATGATTATTGCAAGGATCAAGGCATTCGACATCAAAGGACGCCTCCAAAGACGCCTCAGCTAAATGGGTTAGCTGAGAGGATGAATAGAACGCTTATTGAAAGGACGAGATGTTTACTTTCACAAGCAGGGTTACCAAGATGCTTTTGGGGTGAGGCTTTGAATACAGTGGTTCATGTCTTGAATCTCACACCGTGTGTGCCTCTTGAGTTTGATGTTCCAAATGGAGTTTGGACAGGTAAAGATGTCTCCTACAACCACTTAAAGGTATTTGGATGCAAGGCATTTGTGCATATTCCAAAGGATGAAAGATCTAAGCTTGACGTGAAGACTAGACCATGCATATTCATCGGTTATGGCGAGGATGAGTTTGGGTACAGATTTTATGATCCGGTGCAGAAGAAACTTATCAGAAGCCGCGATGTGGTATTTATGGAGAATCATGACATCAAAGATATTGCGAAGTTTGAAGAAAGTGCTCCGCAATTTATAACTGACTTGATTGATTTTGATATAATTCCTCCTACAGTTGTGCCAAGTCAAGTTGAAGATGAAGTTCGTGATGACCAACAGGGTGCAGGTGATGTTGATACTCCTACAGAGGTAGAGATGGATAATGAAGTCCATGAGCAATTGCCAGTACCAGATGTTCCACCAGTTGTTCCACTCAGGAGATCTTCTAGAGATCGACAACCGTCTACAAGGTACTCAGCTGATGAGTATGTGTTAGTATCTGACGGGGGGGAACCCGAAAGCTACAGTGAAGCCCTTGAAGATGAGAACAAGAAGGAGTGGGTTGAAGCCATGCAAGATGAGATGAAATCATTGCATGAGAATCATACTTATGAGTTGGTGAAGTTGCCGAAAGGCAAAAGAGCTTTGAAGAACAAGTGGGTTTACAGAGTGAAGCAAGAAGAAAATACTTCACGTCCCCGATACAAAGCTAGATTGGTTGTCAAGGGTTTCAGTCAGAGGAAAGGTATTGACTTTGATGAAATTTTTCTCCTGTTGTTAAGATGTCATCCATTCGGGTGGTTCTTGGTTTAGCAGCTAGTCTTGATTTGGAGGTTGAGCAGATGGATGTGAAGACTGCATTTCTCCATGGTGACTTAGATAAAGAGATATATATGGAGCAACCAGAGGGTTTCAATGTAAAGGGAAAAGAGGACTATGTGTGCAAGCTTCAGAAAAGCTTGTATGGTTTGAAGCAAGCACCAAGGCAGTGGTACAAGAAGTTTGAGTCAGTCATGGGTGAGCAAGGCTACCAAAAGACGAAATCTGACCACTATGTTTTTGTGCAGAAATTCTCTGATGATGATTTTATCATACTATTGCTATATGTTGATGATATGCTGATTGTTGGAAAGAATGTCTCTAGAGTTGAGAGATTGAAGAAACAGTTGAGTCAGGTTTTTTCAATGAAGGACTTGGGTCCTGCGAAGACTATTCTTGGCATCCGAATTACTCGCGATAGAGTTGGGAAGAAGTTGCATATGTCACAAGAGCGATATATTGAAAAGGTGTTGCAAAGGTTCAATATGGACAAGGCTAAAGTGGTGAGTTCTCCTCTTGCTACTCACTTTAAGTTAAGCACACAACAGAGCCCTTCTACAGAGAAGGAGATGGACGACATGGATAGAGTTCCGTATGCTTCAGCAGTAGGAAGTTTGATGTACGCAATGGTGTGTACAAGGCCTGACATAGCTCATGTAGTTGGTGTTGTGAGCCGTTTTCTGTCAAATCCGGGTAGAGAGCATTGGGATGCAGTCAAATGGATTATGAGATATCTCTGAGGTACCTCTAATTACAGACTTACTTTTGGAAGTGGAGAACCAGTGCTGGTTAGCTACTCTGATTCAGATATGGCAGGAGATGTTGATAGCAGAAAATCCACCTCGGACTATTTAATGACATTTGCAGGTGGAGCAGTTTCTTGGCAGTCAAGGCTACAAAAGTGTGTTGCACTTTCTTCTACAGAAGCTGAATATATCGCAACAACTGAAGCATGTAAAAAGTTGTTGTGGATGAAGAGATTCATAGGGGAGCTCGGTTTCAAGCAGCAGCGCTATGTGGTTTACTGTGATAACCAAAGCGCGATTCACTTGAGTAAGAATTCTACGTTTCATGCAAAGTCGAAACATATTGATGTGAGATACCATTGGCTCAGAGATACACTTGAAGACAAGTTGTTTGAGATTGAGAAAATCCACACAGATGATAATGGTTCCGATATGTTCACGAAAGCCTTACCAAGGGAGAAGCTTGATGTTTGTCGTAAGATCGCCGGGATGGCGATGCCCTCCACTTAGTTGAATAAGGGGGAGATTTGTTGGGCCTTTATTAAATAAGTGGAGGCCCAAAACCTATGTAGTTAGTATACTACATGGAAAAGGAAACCCTAATTGCTTGCCTATAAATAGGAGGCAATAGAGAGAAGGAAGGAAGAACAATTCAAGAGAGAAATAGAGTGAAATTCGTGCAGAATTTTCTGCTACTTTCTGGGCCGACCAGGAAGGTTCTCGAGTCCGATCGGAGGTCGATCCACCGTTGGATCGTGCTGATTTTTGGACAGCGTGTTCGGAAGACGTGGTACTACGTTCTGACCGTTGGAATTTGCATTTGGAGGTCCGAGTGATTTGATATGATTTTTTTATCGTGCGCCATCGATTCGGTGAAGTTTCTCTACTCTTTCTTGTAATTGTGGTTTAAGCCAAGATTGGTTAATCTTGAGATATTGTGATCCTCTAATTGTATTTAGAGAGAACTCGTTGTACCCATTATATTGATAGTGGAGATTAAGCGGCCTCGAGGGTCCCGTGGTTTTTCCTCTCTCGCCTTGAGGAGGTTTTCCACGCTAAAATTGTGCGTGCCTATTGCGTGTTCTTGTTTGCTATATTTGTTAGCTTACTTGATTCGCTCTGCTTGATAGATTCCTACGAGATTTGCACAGGTGGGGAGAATTATTTAATTCCGCTGCATCTAATTATTCTATTAGATTCGTTTTTCTCCCAACAGATGTTAGTTCCTTAGGTTCTCGAATTCTTAACTTCCGACCAACCTTCTACCATTCGTCCCACCTTTACTTTCTCGCATTAGTTGTAGGTTAGGTGTATTCGTGTGCTTAGTATAGTTAGTTAAATCTCCCCTTCTTGTGTTTTTACTTTTTTCGAGTCGTGTCAGGATAGAGAGTGCGAAAAGTCCAATTATGAAACCCACATTTGGTTCTCGAGAGTTCGACCCGGTAAAGCCGGAAACTTATAAATGTACTTGATCGATGGATGACCGCGTTCTGATGCGCGTTAGTCAGGGAAGTAAGTGATGAGTGAGAGGCGGTGCGCCCGAAATCTCGCGTCCACTTCCCGGACATCAAGTAGGATCACGGAGTTTCTCCAACCAGTCAAGGTGGAGGTCGTGGTTTGCATTATGGAAATTTGTAAAAGCTTAGTATATGGGTTGGGGATTGTCTCACCCTTTCTTAAGTGAATTAATGAAATATTTCTCTTAAAAATCTGATTTAAATATTTTTTATTTTAATAAAAAAAGGTTTTGCAAAAGAATGAATTCTAACAACAATTTTTATTTTCTAATATTTAAATATCAATATTAATATTAAAATCAATTTTTATTATGTATTCCATAAATTATTTATAAAAAAGTTAAAATTTAATATATATTTAAAAAAATTAAATATTTTTAACATAAGGATATTTTTACATTTAAAAAAATTTGAAAATCAAACAATACTTATTCCATCCATTTTAATGGTGTTAGGGTAAAATGACACCAAAAAAATTCTCAATAGTAAATTGACATTTAAAATAGTTAACCGCAGTGAATTGAAAATTTGGTATAGTTGACCTATTGAATTGGAATTTCCCCCAAAAATAATGTTCACCGTGGTGAAATGATGCATTTAAAAGTACATAGCAGTAAAATGAAGATCTTGTCGAATACATTGAATTGCTATTATCCTTAACATGCAAGTCAACTAAAACTATGCTAAAATCTTAGGGTAGTGAATCCTTCACTAAGATTGCGACTTAACTTAAATAAGACTGCGATGTAGAATCTTAAACTAATTAGTGGAGAAGTACTTATACCATCAAAATGGAAACATGAAGAGAGAAAAAAACATGGTGCTTAAACATCAAAGCTTCTGAATATGAATGAATTGAAAATGATGTCATGCATGGACAAGAAAGATTATGAATTTGTACGTACGAGTGTAGCTGCTACAGAGATTGTGCCACAGAAATTCATATTCTTGAAGATCGAACAGATCTCCTTGCCCAATTATTACTTATATATATGTACAAGTGGTGAGTTTGTTTTTAATTGTAGTAAAAATGTAAATATTATCAAGAGAAACACATGTTACCCACAAAAACACACAGCAGTTCACAAGTACAATAGCTCTACCAAGAAATGTAATAAGTTTTACCTGTAAATATTGTAGCAGCTGTGAATCACTGGGGCTTCTTTGAGTCTTGTTTATAGAATTTGAGAGTCCTTCTGATGCGGTGCAGTCGAGGAAATCGATATGCATAAGCTAGAACAATCAGAGTTATCACGAAAGTGTCAGATTTGGACAAAATACTAGTATTTTTCGGGCAGAAATGATGGTCTGAGTAAAAGTCACGACGGATTTCGACCATCGGAGATCATCTAGAGGGTCAAAATTGTAGTTTCTTAAGTATTTGAAAGTTTTTGCAATTTTAATAATTTGTTTTTTTCCAATAAGTTTAGGATTTCTTTATCCACAATTAGGGTTTGGCTAGGTTTTACCTATTAATCACTCTTATACGTTTCTGGTTATTTAGTTTTTGAAATTAATAAAAAAATCGAGTTTTCCCTCAAATCTATCACCTTCGGTATTCGCAAGAATTAACGAATTTTGATAAATAATTCTTCCTAGCCACGCACGCTGTATCAGTTGGTATCAGATTCTAGTTGATCCTGAGGTATGCCGCCCCGTAGACAACAACGAGTCGCTCCCCAAGGTGCTGATGATGATGATCAAGCTGAGTTACGATGTGAAAACGCTGAATTTCGACGTGAGGACATGATTTGAGACGGCAGGTTGAATTATTGACCCAACGAATGGACGAATTGCATCGTCGTGATGATGATACTCTCACAGACGAAAATCCTTTCGTTGGGTTTCAGAATCGTTCACCCGAACACCCTAACATTGGTGGGAACAAGGTTTCAAGGTGGAAATTCCACAATTCGATGGCAGTTTTAAACTAGAGGAGTTCATAGATTGGCTATCACCCCCGATTCATGATGGTTATGTTAAACCAAATGCAGATGCAGAAGCTGAAATTGTAGAAGCAAAATTGAGTCAACATGAGCAGAATATTCGAGAAAGAGATACTTTGTTAGCAATGGATGAAACTTTATATTGCGTCAAATACTTGTTCTTAGCTGATTCATACAACAATGGTTACGAACTGTTTTTGGAGGGCATCGAGAGCTTGTACGATGAAGGCAGGACTGAGAATCTTGCAAGAGTAGCCGAAAATTGTTGGGAGCCTTACATGTATATTTTTGCCTAAATCAGCAACGAGAACCTAATACCAGC
Source organism: Geranium rotundifolium (assembly GCA_963920655.1). Classification (NCBI taxonomy): domain Eukaryota; kingdom Viridiplantae; phylum Streptophyta; class Magnoliopsida; order Geraniales; family Geraniaceae; genus Geranium; species Geranium rotundifolium. The sequence continues at coordinate 2,355,151 of OY987312.1, forward strand.
ATCATGTATCAACGATAGAAGGCTCGAATTCCAAGGTTGGGTAATCGATCAAGGGTCGTGTACTTTGATAAGAAAATTTCAGAAATTCAACATGAAATCTGAGATGAAGTGCTACACATTTACGATCCAGCTTGCGAGCAAGGTGGGAGTACTTCATACAACTAAAAATTTGGTAGGAAGTGCTACAAAAATATGGGATCCCGGGGTGATTCTTCTTCTGAGGAGGATGTTGCGGGTTCAGATTCGAGGTCGAATCTTCTCCATTCAGGCATAAGCTAGAACAATTAGAGTTATCGCGAATGTGTCAGATTTAGACAAAAGACTAGTGTTTTTTGGGCAGAAACGGTGGTATTAGTAAAATTCATGGCTATGTCATGTGGTATGACGGATTTTGGCCATCGGAGATCATCTAGAGGTTCAAAATCGTAGTTTCTACCAGTTTTTGCAATTTTAATAATTTGTTTTTTTCCAGTAAGTTTAGAATTTTCTTTTCAACAATTAGGGTTTGGCTAGGTTTTGCCTATTTAATCACTCTTATTCGTTTCTAGTTATTTAGTTTTTGAAGTTAATAAAAATTCGAAATTTCCCTTAAATCTATCACCTTCGATATTCGCAAGAATTAACGAATTTTGATAAAGAAATCCTCCTAGCCACGTACGCTGCATCATCTTCAGAATGAAATTTTTTTTACCTCCTTCACTCTCATGGAAGGACTTTTAGGCGCAATCGTCAGTTAACTAAATTCCAGTTCATTACAATCAATTATGCCACTTTTTTAATTCACTACGATCAACTATCGATCGTATGTGTTAATTCACTACCGAGATGTTTCATTAAAGGTCATTGTTCTTGAATTTGATGTAAAATATTCATATTGCCCCAGCATCAAAAAAATATAAAAATATTGTAATTTAACTTTAAAAAAATATTTTTATGAAATAAATAATAAAAAACTGATTTCAATATTTACTTATTTATTTTAATAAAAAAGGTTTTGCAAACAAATTAACTTTAACAACGGTTTTTATTTTTATATTTAAAAATTATTAAAATTATTTTTTTATTATGCATTCCATAAAAAACTTTAAGTTAAAAACTAATATATTTTAAAAAATTTAAATTATTTTAATATATTGGTATTTTTGACACTTAATAAAATTAGAAAGTCAAATAATATTTTTTTCATCTATTATATTAACAGTTTGTGGGTAAAACGATACTAAAAAGTTCATAAAGTGAATTACTAATACTTAAAATAATTGACCGTAATGAATTGAAAAAGCGACATAATTAATTGTAGTGAACTGAAAATTTCCTAAAAGTAATGTTTACCATAATGAGTTGATGCATTTAAAAGTACATATCACTAAAATGAAGATCTTGTCAAATACGCCGTATTGAATTGCTGTTATGGCTAACATGCAAGTCAACTAAAACAAGGCTAAAATTTTAGGATAGTGAATCCTTCACTCAAATTGTGACTCAACTCAAATAATACTGAGATATAGAATCTTGAACTATTCAGCAAAATCAAGTGAAGAGAAAAAGCTAGCTGCTTAGACATCAAAGCTTCTGAATATGAATGAATTGAAAATGATGTCATGGACAAGAAATGTTATGAATTTGTACCTGCTGCGATTGTACGTAGCTGCTACAGAAATTGTGCTAGTCTAATTTGTGAGATGCTCCACAACGAAATGGGGATGGAAATTATGGGTCTGATTTGATTTTCAGATCTGAAATTTCTTATCTCTTTGATTTGGAATTGATTGTATTGTACCCACAAAATCAATGCATAGTCCTTTCGGAGAAGATGGGTTCGTCTTATTATTTCTGAGAAGAATGTTGAAAAGTCAATAAATAGAAGGAATGGCTATTATTTAAGATGACGATTTTCTTAATATCCTTTTGTTTATATTTATTTTATAATTTTATTATGGATATCCAAAAAATCCAATAGATAGATTAGTCTTTTATAATTAATGTCAAAATAATATTGACGACAATGATGAGTTTTCGGGTAGATAAGAAAACAATGACGAACGTTTGAGCTCTATTATTGGTAGTAAACTTGTGATTTTAAACTCAATCAAAAGATTAACTTGATGATTAAATAACTAATTATAGTTTTATAGCTACCAGCTGAGGAGCTTAGGGAGGTCATAGATCGAATGTCGACCGAAGATAAACTTGTTTTAAAAAACATAATATTTACTATCGTATTAGATGATCAACATAACTAAAAGTTCAAGCCAATAGTCTAATGACCAATAAGAATTATATAATTTTAACATTTTTTACACTTTAACTTTTGAAGTATATACTAATAAGGGGTAATCTCACAAAAATGCACTCAAGTATCCTCGATTCTGAAGTAAGTGCGCATAACTAATAATTAGATGCAGCAGAATTAATAGATTAACTTGATGATGAAATTTATTCCATGATATACTCAATCAAAAGATTAACTTGATGATTAAATAACTAATTATAGTTTTATAGCTACCAGCTGAGGAGCCTAGGGAGGTCAGAGATCGAATGTCGACTGAAGATAAACTTGTTTAAAAAAACATAATGTTTATTATCGTAGTAGATGATCAACATAACTAAAAGTTCAAGCCAATAGTCGAATGATCAATAAGAAATATATAATTTTAACATTTTTTACCCTTTAACTTTTGAAGTGTATACTAATAAGGGGTATCTTACAAAAATGCACTCAAGTATCCTCGATTCTGAAATAAGTGTGCATACTCGATTTTGAAATAAGTGCGCATAACTAATAATTAGATGAAGCGGAATTTATTAATTCTCCACTGCTGTGCAAATCTCGTAAAAATCTATCAAGCAGAGCAAATCAAGCAAACTAATAAAATATAGCAAACAAGAACACACAATTTTAGCGTGGAAAACCTCCTCAAGGCGAGAGAAAAAAAACCACGGGACCCTCGAGACCTCTTAATCTCTATTATCAATATAATGGGTACAACGAGTTCTCTATAAGTACAATTAGAGGATCACAATTTCTCAAGATTAACAAATCTTGGCTCAAGCCACAATTACAAGAAAGAGTAGAGAAACTTCACCGTATTGGTGGCACACGATCATAAAATCGTATCAAATCACTCGTACCTCCAAACGCAAATTCCAACGGTCAGAACGTAGTACCACGTCTTCCGAAAACCCTGTCTAAAAATCAGCACGATCCAACAGTGGATCGACCTCCGATCGGACTTGTGAACCTTATTGGTCGGCCCTGAAAGTAGCAGAAAATTCTGCACGAATTTCACTCTTTTTCTCTCTCGAATTGTCTTGTTTCCTTCTCTCTATTGCCTTCTGAAAGAGTTTATTATTGAATAGTTGATTATTACAATGTGGAATAAATGCCTCTATATATAGGCTCAATGATCTAGGGTTTCATGAGATATGACGGCTAGGTTTTAATGTAGAGATACAATTTACGTAGTGGGCATCAAGCCCATAAGTAATATAATATAATATATCTAACACGCCCCCGCAGTCGGAGCAGGAGGAGGCTGGATGCTCAGACTGGATCGAAAGTCATCAAAGAGAGCCGTCGGAAGTCCCTTAGTGAAGATATCAGCGAACTGGTGCGAAGATGGTACATGGAGCACACGTATCTGACCTGTGGCAACTTTCTCACGAACAAAGTGTAAATCTAGTTCAACATGTTTGGAACGTTGGTGCTGAACAGGGTTGGCAGACATATAGACAGAGCTGGCATTATCACAAAAACAATGGTGGCGGTAGACAATGGACAATGTAACTCAAGAAGAAGGTTACGCAAACAGTAAGACTCAGCGACGACGTTAGCAACACCGCGATATTCAGCTTCGGCACTAGACCGAGACACGACAGTTGACGTTTGGAAGACCAAGAAATGAGATTAGGGCCAAGAAAGACACAATAGCTAGAGGTGGAACGGTGAGTGTCAAGAAAACCCGCCCAATCTGCATCAGAGTAGGCGGTGAGAGAGAATTCTTGAGATTTGTGAAGGTGAAGACCATATGAAAGAGTACCTTGAATATAGCGGATGATGGGATTTAGAGCGTGAAAATGAGGTTCGCGGGGATCATGCATGACAAGACAAATTTGTTGGACAGCATAAGAAATATCTGGACGAGTGAAAGTGAGATACTGAAGAGCACCCGCTAGGCTTCTGTAAAGTGAAGGATCAGAGACCAGAGACCCAGAAGAGGAAGATAATTTTGATTTTGTGTCAACTTGTGTGAGACATGGATTGCATGAGGACATGTTAGCACGAGCCAATATCTCACGAGCAAGTTTTTCTTGAGATAAAATAAGACTGGAAGAGGTACGGGTAACAAACATGCCGAGAAAATAATGTAAGGGTCCCAGATTGGTCACAGAAAACTCAGAGTTGAGACGAGACATGATTGACTTGAGAAGTTGGGTTGATGAGGCCGTAAGGATGATGTCATCCACGTATAGGAGAAGGAAAAAAATGTGAGTATCATGGCAATAGATGAAAAGGAAAGTGTCAGCTTTACTACTCACAAAACCGATAGAGCTTAGATGAGTAGCAAACCGATGATATCAGGCTCGGGGTGCCTGTTTTAGACCGTATAGTGCCTTTTTTAGGTGACAAACATGGTGAGGGAAAGAGGAGTAAAAAAAACCAGGAGGTTGTTTCATGTAAACTGTTTCAGTGAGGTGACCGTGAAGGAATGCATTTTTGACATCAAGTTGATGGATAGGCCAAGAGTGAGAGAGAGAAAAAATGAGAATAGTACGTATAGTGGCAGGCTTAACAACAGGACTGAACGTGTCATCATAGTCAAGACTGGGTTGTTGGGTGAACCCTTGGGCAACAAGTCGAGCTTTGTAACGCTGAAGAGAGCCATCCGACTTAAATTTGTGGCGAAAAATTTATTTAGAGCCGAAAATGTTTACATCGGGTGGGCATGGGACCAAATCCCAGGTATCATTGGCACGAAGAGCAGAGATTTCAGCGTCCATAGCATTTTTCCAGTCAGGACATGTGAGCTTGCTTATAGGAGCAGGGAATGGGAGTATGAGTAAGAGTAGAGATATGAAGATCAAAAATACGACGAGGTTTAAATAATCCAGTCTTTCCTCGAGTCGTCATGTTGTGTGAGGGACGTGGTGGAGGAGGAAGTGGTGGTGGAGTGGGAGGCGATGGGGTCGGTGGTTGAGAAGGAGGTACTGTAGTGGGGGGTCATATGGAGGAGATGAAAGTGTAGCACGAATGGAGGGCGGTAAGTCATCGTCAGAAGGGTGGAGGAATTCATAAGAAGATGAGAGTTCGTTCTGATGAAAAGAGGAATAAGGAAATACCAAATCATCAAATAAGACATGACGAGAGATGATTATTCGACCAGCCAACATGTTGAGGCATCGATAGCCACGATGATTGGAAGGATATCCTAGAAAGACACAAGATGTGGATCGAGGAGCTAATTTATGAGAAGATGTGGCAGATAGATTTGGATAGCACAAGCATCCAAAAACACGAATGTGAGAGTATGACGGCGGAGTTTGAAATAGTGCCTCAAATGGTGTAAGAAGGGATAAGGTTTTGGTAGGATGTAGGTTAAGTAAGTGGGCGGCCATATTTAATGCCTCAACCCAAAAAGAATGAGAAACTTGAGTTTGAAATAGAAGGGTGCAAATAATATTATTAGTTATCTGAATCATGCGTTCAGCTTTACCATTTTGTTGAGAGGTATGTGGGCACGAAAGTCGAAATATGATTTCATGTGAGTCAAATAAAGATTTGAATTGAGAATTATCAAATTCACGGCCATTGTCACATTGAAAAGATTTGATGGAAGTGTTGAATTGTTTTCGAACATAGGCGTGAAATTTGACAAATATGGGATAAACATCAGATTTAGCACGTAAAGGAAACACCCATAAAAAATGAGAGAAATCATCCAGTAGTAGTAAGTAATACTTAAAACCACTTGAACTTAAAATTGGAGATGTCCATAAATCAGAGTATACTATTTGGAATAAACTGGTGGTATGTGATGTCAAGGAAAAAAAATGGGAGACGAGAGTATTTTCCCAATTAACAAGCATGACAAAGATGGTCAAAATCGACCTTATTACAAGAAATTAAATGTCTAGAGTAAAGAAATTTAAAAATATGATCTCCAGGATGTCCAAGACGGCGATGCCATGTAGAGGGAGACGTGTCGATTGATAGAAGCATGGAGGAAGATGTTGGAGCAGAAATGGAAGCATGAGAGACGGGATATCTCCGGTGCTATCACATCGGATGAGAGGAGTCTGGGTCTGTAAATCCTTCACAGAAAAACCATACGGATCAAATTCCACAGAACAAGAATTATCACGGGTAAATTTACGAATAGAGACAAGATTTTTAATAATTTTGGGACTCACCAAAACATTACAAAGATATAGTGAATGACGAGAAGTATGAATAGTAGTTTGACCAGTAAATGTGACAGGTAAAGATGCACAATTTCAAACAATTATTGAACTAGAATTTAAACACAGTGAAAGAGAGGAAAGTGTACTTGGATTATGAGTCGTATGAGCCGATGCACTTGTGTCTATGTAGCATTCATCAGATGGTTGTTGAAGTGTCATGGTGGAAAAGAGTGATGCAAGATCAGTTGGTGTGACTGGTGGCCCGCCATTTGATCCGGTTTGGGCGCTACTTGGTGGACTGATGTAGTGGGCTGAAGAAGGTGTCACGTACTGGGCTGGAGTTGGGCGCTGGAGCTGGCTGGTAGAGGTGCTGCTGAGGAAGTGAGATGGGTCGCGTGCTGGAGTTGGGCCGCGTTCTGGAGCTGTTGCTGGTGGGCTGAAGCAAGCTGTTGTTGGGCTGTGAGTTGCTGAAGTTGGGTTGCAACAAATTGGACCTGCTCATGTAGTTGTTGCAATTGTGGGCTGATGACAGTAGGCCCAGTACATGTATAATTCATAGAACTAGCATGCTGAGATGGAAACACATTAAATTGAGATGAATTATTTTGTGGACGAAATCGAGGAAGAAACTGAGGAGTCTCGGGCCTAGCACCAAGGATACCCGCTGCTTGAGAGAAATAATTAACTCCACCACGACCCGAGCCATTACTGTAACGATGCCCACGCCCTTGAGATCGACCCCGACCAAATTGTTGGGAGAGAGAAAAGTGGGGAAACTGAGGTTGGGAGATGAGAACAGTTGAATTATCTGGAGTGTGAGAAGATTTTTGACGTTCCTCGGCGAGTAAAAGCATGGAGCGAACTTCATGAAAGGTGGGAAAAGGATTTTTATGTTGAATTACCTCAATGAGTGTGTTATAAGATTTAGGGATACCGTGAAGTGCTTGATGGACAAGATCTTGATCTTTAATGGGTTGGTTCACATCTCCTAAAGAATCAGAAATAATTTTGAGTTCTTGACAATATGCAGTGATAGTTAAGGTGCCCTTTTTGAGATTTCGAAGTCGATGTTGTAATTGTAGGGCATGAGACATTTGATTATCACGAAATAACGAGTCAATAGATTTCCAAAGAATCAAAACAGTTCACGCCATTATTTATAACGAGTATCCTTAACAGTTAATTTGATTGGAACAAAATTTGCAGCATTTGTAATAGTGTATGCGGGGTGAAGAGGGCCAGAAGAGGCCGACTGATTTGGAGTCACGGTGTTGAATCCAAAGTCATGGTCGAGATAGTAAAAATTTATATAAAATAAATCACGGTGGATATGAGAAAATAGGAATTGAATTTAGAATGACAAAACACAACACAGTATGTAAAGTCAAGACATGCAGTAAAGGACGAAATAGAGAAAAGACAAAATAACAAAGTATAGAAAAAGACAAAATAAGAATAAACAGTAAAGGACGAAATAAAGAAAAAATAAAATAGCAAAGCATAGAAAAAGACAAAATAAGAATAAGGACGAAAGAGAAAACAACACAGAATAGAGAAAAGACAACCAGCAGAAAATAACGAAATAGAGAAAATGACAGAAGAAGAGTAGAGATTTAGAACCCAAAAACCTGGTGGAGATGTGTGTGGGTTGGCGCAAAAATAGTAGATGTGCATGAAGAGTGGAGAAAAATTATTTTTTCCTCTAATACCATGAAAGAGTTTATTATTGAATAGTTGATGATTACAATATGAAATAAATGTCTCTATATATAGGCTCAATGATCTAGGGTTTACATGAGATATGACAGATATAATTTAATGTAGAGATACAATTTACGTAGTGGACCTCAAGCCCATAAATAATATAATATATCTAATCGCCTCCTATTTATAGGCAAGTAATTAGGGTTTCTTTCTTTTGAACTCACACTTACTTAATAAAGGCCAAGTCCATGCAATTACAAGCTTAGACTAAGAGGCAGTTTCTTAGAAATTTATGAGAAAGGACTACTGTGTTTTGAAAAATTATGAGTGAGGACAGTAATTGTTGGCGAATTAATCAATGCAGTATAGTCCAAACTTTTGAACTCTTATGAGTGAGGACAGTAATTGTTGTCGAATTAATCAATGCAGCCTCCTCCTCCTCCTCCTCCTCAACTACTCTAGTACACTCTCATCAACTGCTAGGAACTCTAGTAGGAGCAATTGAGGCAGAATTCCAGTTGGAAATACCTTCAAATGTCGTGCATAGAGATCCAAATATGTGAGTCTGACCAGCCTTTCGAGTTCGCAAAGAACTTCTGTGATGCTAGTGCCATTAAATCAATTAAATCGAGAATCTGGAGAGCGGGCATGTGTTGAAAGAATGAGTTCCCAATTCTCTTCAAACACCGGCTCTCTAATAGCAACAAGCTTAACAACTTTGGACACCTTGGTGATACTGCTACTACCTCTTTTATATTATTATACATTAGAGAAACTCTCTTGACGTTTCTTGTCCACTCTTGCTCACCTGGTAGCTCCTTTAACTGCATCCCAGACTTCACCATGAATTCAGTACTTTTCAAATTAATCGTCATGTCTCTTAGTAAATCATGCATCTTCACACATTTCTTATACCAAGCTTCTTTATATCGCCAATCAACCTTGAACATTGAATATTCAAACCATTTCTCCTTACAAGTTTGCGGAACAGTTTCTTCTAATAAGCTGGATTTGACAAGTTCATTCAATATGGTATGGCCACTATCAAACTGGTCTTGCCTACTTCCCTTTGTTTCAATTATCCCCTCGTCAATAAGACGTTGAACTAATGTTTCTCTTTGGATCGCACAATCTTCAGGATAGAGCGCGCAATATTGAAAACTTTGTTGAACTTTCGGATCTCTCAATCGGTTGTAGCTGAACTTCAACACCTGGAATACCTCTTCCTCCATCTCCAGCAGCCCTTCTTTTGATTCTCTGAGTGCCTTTAAAGCGCACCTCCATTCACGTGCATCATTTAGTTCACTCATGCATCGCGCCACTGTAATTATCCCGAGTGGGAGACCAGCACATTCTCTTGCAACAAGCGATGTAACCTTGGATACTTCCTCAGAAAGAGCCTCTCCATGCCCAAGATTCTTCTGAAATAAATCCCAAGCTTCTTTCTGAGAAAGAGGCTCTACTTTTATATTTTGCTGACAATCCATCCTTCGACACACATAAAGTGATCGAGTTGTTATGATCGCCTTACAACCATTGTCTTTAATAGGAATTCCCACCTTATGAAAATCAATACCCTGCCACACATCACCTAGAATGAATAAACACCTTCTCTTTTCGAACTCGCTGTACAACATAGCTGCCCTTTCCATTTCGTCTTCGTCATCGAACTTGAAATGAATTGCTTTAGCTAATCTGTTTTGCAGTTTATGAATGTCAAGATTCTGTGATACATTGAGCCAGCAAACATCAATAAAAGTGCCACGCAGGGCTCGATTATTGATATGTGTCACTAGTGTGGTCTTCCCCACACCTCCCTTTCCCCAAATTCCAATTGTTGTGATCTCTGGTTCCATTAAGTAACCCCAAATTGTCTCCAAGTTTTCTTGAAATGCTTGGCCAACTAATAGTTTTGTCAGCAATTCTACGCCTCCATCACGAGCAGTATTCAGTGTGAGCCCTTGAGGAAATTTACCTAGCTCCAGAAACTCTTTAGCTTGTTCGGTAAGATTCTCCACTTGACTGGCCAACTGTGCACGGGCGGTTATTCCGCTTTGACTCAAAGCTGCATCTATTCCGTCTACTTGATTCCTCAAGTTTTGCACATTTGTCAGGCAATTCTCAACAGTCTTTCTTCATTTCTTTCCACAACTAGACTCGGCATATTCTAGTTCGGTGTTCACATCAACTTCCTGGGAATGCAAAGTTTCACACTTCCGTTTGAGAGTTTCCATCTTCTCATCAAGGCTCAAGTAAGAGCCAACCTGGCCAACAATGATGTTCCCCAAACATTCCACACCTTGTAGATCCTATACAGGATAATACATAAATGTAAGTAAGTATCGAAACTGTAAATAAAAAGTAGCAAGTACCTCGCGTTTTCATCAATGACTCAGAGAAACAAGAAAGGATATAGCAGTTTCATACAAGAATATAAAATGCTTGGTAGCTGCAAGAATATAAATTCAAAGAAAATGTTGTAAGGAAACCTATAAGGTCAATATTTGAGGAACTGAGAAAAGATATAAAGTCAAAACTTGAGACAAAATAAGGTTTCACCTGTAAATCTAGCTGCTTAAGATAGTCAAAGATCAGGCGAGTCTAGTTGTGGAAAGAAACGCTAAACCCTAAACCCTGGTGAAGCTAAAAGGTCAATTTTTGAGTCTTAGCCTCCTGAGAAATTGATGTACTAGTGATTCAGAGAAGCTTTCATTTTGAAAAACAACGAAATGGAGACAAAGATAGATATGTTTCATATGTGTAGACACTTTTTCAAAGTATAATGAGTACAAGGACATGCTGTGAATATAGAGGCCTTTTTTTTCATAGCACCAGCAAAAAAAAGATCTGCATATCATAAACAAGAAATAGAGGTTATATGGTTTTATTTGGTCGTAAGTGATTTTGCAGGGATTGTTCATAAATAGGTACACCAAACCTTATAGTTCTTTGCTTAAATAAAGGCAAGCTAGTCCCGATTATGAGTAACTCCACCCTCTGGGAGTTTCTTTTTACAAGGCATTAAGATATAAACGCAATCAATTAAATTATGATGCTCAAGCAATTGGGGAGTAAATACAGGTTCCTCGGAAAATTACCTTCACCCGCAGCTGATTCAGAATCAATCAGAAAAGAGAACGCAGAAAGCTATTGAATCATTTTCCTTGAAGGTGCTAAGAAATGAAGGAGTGAGAGTGATTTCCTAATGAAACAAATGGGGGTAGGTTTCGTTTGATTTTTTATTAAAGCTTCTTTCAAGTGGCTGCTTAAAATAACAATGAAAAACACAGTGCATTAGGTGATGACAAATATTGTTTAAATCAGGAATCAAAATACTCCAATAAGAAACAGAGTGTTTTCATGAAGCATATGGCGCTTACTGAGTCGAACATCTAGAGCATGATAAATATTGAACTACGGCTAATAGTTTGGCCTTAAAGCAAATTCTAATACTATTTACATTTCCCAATATCTTATTCAGATCTCCTCCAAATTCTGAAGATAAAGTAATGAGGTTGTTGAAGTTAAAGTTTTGAATAGTGTCTTCTGTTGAAGTAGAGGCCCATGCGTACACGAGCGTTAAAGGGAAATAAACCCCATGAGAGGAAAAAAATAGTGTGAATCCCACATGGAAAAGAAGTGAAATAAATTGGGTGTATATAAAGGGAAGGGTCAAACCTAAGGGTGTTCAAAAAAATCCGAACCGACCAAAACTGACCGAACCGAACCGAACCGAACCAAACCAAAAAATGGTCGGTTTTGGTCGGTTCGGTTCTGGTCGATTTTGATCTTGGTCGGTTCGGTTTCGGTTCAATCAACCAAAACCGATCAAAAACCGAACCGACCGACTCCGGTTCAAATTATAATGAATTCTCCGGTTTATGCTTCAATTTAGAGTGTTTTTCAATTGAATTTTTTTTTGGCTTTATTAACGTTTTATTTTAGTTCGTGTAAAATTATTATACATAATTCCTCTAAAAACCAATCGAAATCTAATCATTTTTTGCTTGATTTATGATTTTTTTGGTTTTGTGGCTGATTTTCGGTTCAAACCGAAAACCGACCGAACCGGTCGGTTCGGTTTGACAAATCGACCGAATTTTTTTGATTCGGTTTGATTTATTCAAGAACCGGTCGGTTCGGTTCGGTATTGGTCGGTTCGGTTCAAAAATCGAACCGTGAACACCCCTAGTCAAACCCAACTATTAGCTTGAGCTTTTAGTTGTGGAGCCCGGCCCAATATGTACAACCCAGATTTACATCTTCAAACTTGTGTTCACATTTCACTAGTTCCAGTTTGGCTGGTTAGAGCAAATACTTGTCAGTCAACAAAATCAGCTATGTAGAGCGAGAGCCCATCAACTTTAATGGTAAGGATTGAGTAAAAAAGCCTAATACTGATAGTGTGCAAAGTCAGGTTGTCCATAAATATGTACACCAAACCTTATAGTTCTTAAATTTAAGAATGAACATGAAACAAAGTTAAAGACCTAAAAAAAGAAAAGTAAATAAATAGGGTCATTGCAATTTGTAAGAATATTGAATAAATTTGAAAGTGAAATGAAATTAAAACACACGCATTCTGCTAAATCAAATCAAAAGAAATTACAAAAAGCACAAATTTGAGGTCAATGTTTTATACCCTAAAGCAGTGATAGAGTTAGCAAGAAAAGTACCTATTATATGTAAAGTTGACGGCTTTGGTGGCAGTGAAGGTGAAGGCCATGACTTCCGAAAGAAAAAGAAGGATAAAAGCTAGGAATTTAGTTTCAGTGTCATTTTCAGATGAACTTGAATTGAAGGCACTGAAAATTTTGCAGTCTGAGAGGAAAGGGGAATTTAAGATTCTTCACTCAAATGAACAATTGGGTTTCTTTTATATTGGGCTTCCTCATTTGGGCTTTTTATGTTTATTTTTACATCTTATTTTCCCTTGTTTTTTCTGAAGGTGGGTGATTACATCTTTGTTGAAGGTAAAGATAAGAATCTAAAATTGTTATATAAAGTTGGTTGGTATTGAATTTCTAAAATATAATTGTATTATTGAGAATAACTTGATTTTAGAATTACAATAGGTGGTTCATTTATATAAGGAACAATAGGAAATAAACAAACTAGAAAACATAATACTAATAGAAAAACCCTAATTTAATGAACTATTCTAACACTCCCCCTCACGTGCAAGCTGTAAAACACGAGTCTTGCGCGTGAAGCAAGAATAATAGGAAAGTAAACTTAACCGTGCAACCATGTCGAACAACGACGGTGCAAAACTTTCTTCAATCATACCGATGATACGGACATGAGAACAAGTGATTTTTAAAAAGAATTACTAAAACTTTTCAAGCAGCTACGTTACATAATGACGGTGCGGCAATTCGTTGCATAGCAACAGTGCAAGGTGATTTTAAGATCAATCACCAAACTTTTCAAGCAACTACGTCATATAATGACGGTGCAGCAACTACGACGCATAACGACGGTGCAAAGGTGATTTTTAAGAAGAATCACTAAACTTCTCAAGCAATTACGTCGGTGCGAAACAATTTCAAGCAACTACGACGGTGCAAACTCAGCGGAGCAGAAAACTTGGCAAACGAGCATCAAAGGCGTCCGGTGACGCGTGTGAAGTAGTCGAAACATATTGGAAGTAACTTGTTGGAGGCCTCTGAGCCTAACCGGAGTGGAGGTGACGACAAATGATCACCGAAGGATGTTAGAACGAGAAACAAATCTGGAAAAACTGGGATGAATAGTTCCGTGAACAGTGAATTCCCGTGAATAGTACTTGGGAACAGTAATTTTGTGCCCGTGAACAGTAACCCGGAATATATTTTTTGTGGAAGAAACGGAACAATTATGCCCCGCCCACCCGCTAAAACACAATTAGTGAGTGGGCAAAGCCACGCGGCTAGAATCGAATCTAACCTGGCTCTGATACCATGTTGAATTTCTAAAATATAATTGTATTGTTGAGAATAACTTGATTATGAATTACAATAGGTGGTAAAAGGAACAATAGAAAATAAACAAACTAGAAAACATAATACGAATAGGAAACCCTAATTTAATGAACTATTCTAACAGTTGGTTACATCTTTGTTGATGATGTTGGTTTTGCAGACAGTAGCAGAGGAATGGAAAGTGAAAATGGCTAACAATTAAAGAAAGGGGTACTTTTATAGAAATGGAAATGTGGCATGTCATATATGGGCTGGGTAAACTTATATGGGCTGATGGTTCCGGGTTGGGCCAGGTTGGAGCGAGTTCAACCCTTCTAACCCAGCACCCGGCCTAAATAGGTTTCGGTTGAGTTTTTCCGATCCATTACCCGTCCTGATCGCATTGGGTTGGGACAGATCCTAGATACGAAAATAGAAGGCATGCCTCCATTTGCTTTAAGAACTGAAAATCTCAGTTTACAAGATAGAGAAAGAAACTTAACCAAATTTGCCCAATGACGAAAATTGCATCATTGAATATATAACCTACGGAAAGGTGGGGTAATCCAACTATACTTATACGGAAATAGAAGGCATGCCTCTCAATCATACCAAATTGGTTCAAGTGTGTGCGCGCCGTCATGAGCCCATCCTAAAGTTTCAATTAATATCTACCAATATCCACGCCGTGAAATTAAGAACATGTATCCAGCAGCCCAAACAAGATGTCTAAATAAGAACATTCACGCTAGACTGATTAACCATTCGTACAAAACAGGTTATACCCATCGATAAGTATAAGTCGCGAACAACTTAACCATAGGTAATCTCTTAAGTATCACATTAAACAAGTGAAGATTCACTAAAAAAAAGTTCAAATTACATGAAACTCATTGTTAAGCATGCAAATCTTGCACATGACCCCATTAAATTCAAAGTGTGTCAAAGACTCCAATACATAAAAACATGTTTTCATGAACTATATGTGCTTATTGAGTCGAACCTGTATAAGCTAATCACGTGGTCACCTTCATTTGGCTTTCCCACTGCCAACATGCTAGTAATTGCTTTTCCTCGGAATCCAAGTGCTGCAAGCCTTTCCTCGATTCTTTAGAATTCCTCTAGCCTCCGATGATATTCAGATGTATCAAAGTCCTACACAATATCTAAAATAAGTAAAATAAAAGCAACAATTAAATCTCCTAGTATGAAAATGTAAGCTAAGTAACTAATATTTGACACCAGAAAAGTAACTAAAATTTATCTGTTGGTGCAATGAACGAACCTGAACAAATGGTCCAAGCCGATACTTATCATAGGGGCGATTCCACTTTGTTGATTCCCACCATTCCTTAGGACTTATCTCGATGGATCGAAATGAGGAAGGAAGCTCGGACAGAGGCATCCTTTTCAGCTGTGGACAATCTACAACTGTAATCTCACAAAGAGAAGGGCAAGAGATAGTCTGCGCGCATATGCTCTTTAATTCTGGCAGACGAATCAAACTCAAAGTGGTTAAATTAGGGAGAGCATATCCAATACTTGTGCTTGTTTCTGATCTTTCAGAAATAGTCTCTGCTACTATGTCTTGCAATTTATAGCAATATTCCACCCAAATCTCTTCGAGGTTTCGGAGATTTGGTAGAAAGAAAGGATGGAAGAGCATCTTGATTTTTGAACACTCCGACAAACATAGAACCTTAAGGCAAGAAAAGGCTCCCCCAACAGCAGCAACAAGTGAGGATGGAATAGCATTTTCACCTCTCCCCAACTCAAACAACACCTCTAAGTCAATCAGATTATCGAGGGCTAATTTCTCGAGTTTTTGTAAGAAACAAGGAAAGGAACCCGATTTTGGAACCAAAAACTTCATCCCTTCACAAGAGTCAAGCTGACACCGCTTCAAGTTGCTCGTTGCATTGTTCAAACACGGGACATCACATAAGTTTCGAACGCCATAGCATTTCTGAAGTCCCAGGGACTGAACATCTTTTAGGAGTGATTCAAGAGATTCAACGTCTGCATTAGCTTTTACTCCCCTCTTACTGAAGTTAAAACCGTCTACTGTGACACTATTAAGGTTGTCACAACGTCTGTACTCTTCTGATACGGTTTTACCTCTGTCATTTAATGCAAAACGGTAGCTGCAATTAGGCCCTTTATATGTCTGCCTAGACATAACATAGGACTTAAAACCATTCACATCATCAAAGACAACTTTTCCTTTGAATGTACTCAATCTCTCCAACATTTGTAACTCTTCTCCTTTTATTTTCACACCATCATCAAACTTCAGGAACTCTAGTAGGAGCAATTGGGGTAATATTCCAGCTGGAAATACCTTCAACCACTTTGCATCGAGATCCAAGTACGAGAGATTGACCAATCTTTCTAGTCCGTCAGGAACTTCTATGACGCCTGTTCCATGAAGATCCAACCGCTTCATTGACTCCAGCTCTGCTAATGAAGGCACACCCTTTAACTCTGAACACCCATACAACACC
The DNA here is from genome assembly GCA_963920655.1 of Geranium rotundifolium. Taxonomy (NCBI): domain Eukaryota; kingdom Viridiplantae; phylum Streptophyta; class Magnoliopsida; order Geraniales; family Geraniaceae; genus Geranium; species Geranium rotundifolium. Next base: position 2,371,703 of record OY987312.1, read on the forward strand.
AATACACTAAGATTCTTTAAATTTGATATTGACTTCGGCAACTCTCGAATGGACTTACAGCCACTTAAATCGAGACTCTGGAGAGCAGGCATGCGTTGGAAGAAAGAATTCTGAATTCCCCTCAAATTGCAGTTACTCGACAACAACAAGGTTGACAACTTTGGACTACTTGGGGATGTGCGGAATGCTACCTCTCGTACACTGCAATTCATTAGAGAAACTCTTTCTACATCTTCAGACCACTCTGGGAGCTCACGTATTCGCTTCCCAGCCTTCACCATGAACTGAGGGCTCATCTTGACTGCCATGTCTCTAAGTAAATCATGCATCTTCACACATTCGACAGAAAATATTGCAGTCGCATATGACTGAACAACTTTTTCTAATAAGCAGGAGTTAACAAGTTTTGTGAGTATAGCATGACCCTTATCAAACTGTGCCTGCCTACTTTCCATTCCTTCAATCACTCCCTCGTCAATAAGACGTTGAATTAAATCTTCTCTTTCAATTTTATGATCTTCCGGATAGAGCGCACAGTATAGAAAGCTTTGTTGCACTTTGGGATCTTTCAAGCGGCTATAGCTAAACTTCAACACACGAAATACCTCATCCTCCATCTCCTCTAACCCATCATCTTTTGATTCTTTGAGTGCATGTAAAGCAGCCCTCCATTCACAGACATCATTCACCTCTCTCAAGCATCTTGCCACTGTAATTATCCCAAGAGGGAGACCTGCACATTCTCTTGCAACACACGATGCAACCTCTGATACTTCTGGAGAAAGAGCCACCCCATGCCGAACATTCTTCTCAAATAAGTCCCAAGCTTCTTCCTTAGAAAGAGGCTCTACTTTAATCTTTTGGTGACAATCCATCATTCGGCACACATCAAGTGATCGAGTAGTAATGATTAGCTTGCAGCCATTGACTTGAACAGGAATTCCCACCCTATCCAAATCAATATGACGCCACACATCATCTAGAATAAATAAACATCTCCTCTTCTTCAACTCATTTGATAATATAGCTGCCCTTTTCCTTTCGTCTTGTTCGTTATTGAACTCCAAATGGTTTGCTTTGGCAAATTCGTCTTGCAGCTTATGAATGTCCATATTTTGTGATACAGTGACCCAAAAGACATCATTAAAAATGTTATGATGCTCCCGAGTTCGATTATTGATATGTGTCACCAGTGTGGTCTTCCCCACACCTCCCATTCCCCAGATTCCAATGGTTAAGACTTCTGGTTCCATTAAGTACCTCCATACTTTCTCCAAGTTTTCTTGAAATGCTTGGCCAACTAATGGTTTTGTCAGCAATTCTACTCCGCCGGCATGATTTGTATTCAGTGTGAGCCCTTGAGGAAATTTACCTTGCTCCAAAAGTTCTCCAACTTCTTCAGTAAGACTTTCTACATGACTCGCGAACTTCAGACGCTCCATTTGACTCAGTGTTGCATCTATGCTTTGGACTTCATTCCTTATGTTTGCCACATTTATCAGCCAATCCTCAACGACCTTTCTTCGCTTCTTTCCACAAGAAGACTCTGCATATTCTAGTTCTGTGTTCACGTCAACTTCCCGGCTATGCAAAGTTTCACACTTCATTTTGAGACTGTTCATTTTTTCATTAAAGCTCAAGTAAGACCTAGCCAGATCAGCAGCTTTCCTTAACTGATCAAAAAGAACATCGACGCTCCCTAATCTCTCCATACCTTGAAGACACTGAGGGTAATATAGTGTTCAACTATGAATTAGAGATATAGGTAAGAAAAAACGGTGCTGTAGAAATTTATAGCAAGAATGTAAAAATGTTGGCAGCTGCAAGTTTAATATATTCTCAAGTGAAAATGGGCATAACAATTGATGGCATGGAAAAATACGAGAGATAAAGCTTGCATCAGTATGTGAGTTTATCATTTTTATAACTCAGATTTTGACTCCATAAACAGCTAAATATCTCTAAAATTTAAGAAATCAAATCACAGTGAAATTGTGATTTCTACGACTCAACAAAGCAATGCATTCACAAATAAAAGCAAGATCTCAATGGCAATTAGATGAGAGCATAAGCTTTCATAGATCCAACCAAATGATTTACTATTGTACTTTTCTATTTTGTTTCCAACGGAAAGTTATGAAGCCAATCAAGATATGTATTTCAATTAATTAGCTATGGATTAGCAAAGAAAGATAAGACAGAGACAAGCCAAGACATTAATCGGCATAAACCGTGACCAAGATATCGATGAGAAATCATGTAAATAAGCTTAAAATAAAGATATAAACACAATCAATGGGGGAGCACATAGAGGTTCCTCGGAAGATTACCTTCACCCGCAGCTGCTTCAAAATCAATCAGAAAATAAAACTCGGGAAGCTATTGTAATCACTCGTATAGCCCAAGCTATTGAATCATTTTCCTTGAAGGTGCTAAGAAATTAATGAGTGAGAGTGATTGCCTAATGTAAAGCCACAACTCACAATAGTTTATTCTTGTTTGGAAGATGAAATAAATGGGGGTATCTTTCGTTTGACTTTTTTTCTAGTGGCTTTTTCAAGTGGCTGCTTGGGAACCAGCAACTCACAGAGTGTTTTAATGAAGCATATGGCGCTTATTGAGCCGAACATCTAGAGCATGATAAATATTGAACTACTGACTCATAGTTTGGCCTTAAAGCAAATTCTAATGCTATTTTCTTTTCCCACTTTTTTATTCAGAGCTCCTCCAAATTCTGAAAACAAAGTAATGAGGTTGTTGAAGTTAAGGTTTTGAATGGTGTCTTCAAACTTGTGTTCACATTTCACTAGTTCCAGTTTGGCTGGTTAGAGCAAATACTTATTAATCAACAAAATCGGCTATGTAGAGCCCATCAACTTTAATGGCGGGGATGGGGTCACAAAGCCTAATACTAATAGTGTGCAAAGTCGGATTGTTGATAAATATGTACACCAAACCTTACAGTTATTAAATTTAAGAATGAACATGAAACAAAGTTGAAGACCTAGAAAAAAAGAACAAGTAAATAAATAGGGTCATTGCAATTTGTAAGAATGTTCATAAATTTGAACATGAAATGAAATAAAAACACATACATTCAGCAAAATCAAATCAAAAGAAATTACAGAAAGCACAAATTTGAGGTCAATGTTGAATAACCTAAAACAGTGAAAGACTTAGCATGAAAGTACCTATTACATGTAAAGTTGACAACTTTGGTGGCAGTGAAGGTGAAGGCCGTGACTTCTGAAAGAAAAAGGAGAATAAAAACTAGGAATTTAGTTTCAGTGTCATTTTCAGATGAACTTGAATTGAAGGTACTGAAAATTTTGGGGTGGAACACAAACTGAGATGAAGGGGAATTTAAGATTCTTCTTTCAAATGAACCATTGGTTTCTTTCATATTGGGCTTTTTTTTGTTTATTTTTACTTGATTTGTCAAACGACTAATTACAGTTTTTTCATTTTGCTCTATTTTGTTCAATTATATCAATTCATGCTAAAATTGTAGGCTAAAAAGACTAAATGCCCATTCTTGTGTTTAAAATTTTTGAATAATGCCCTTTTAGACCTAATGGAAATGAGCAAAATAAGAGAACTATAAATTTAAGGAGTTCCAGTGAAAAAAAAATTTTATAGTTAAGTGAGAAACAATGAGTGATTTATTATTGATTGTGTATATTATAATGGACAAGAAACATCTATTTATAGAGGGATAGAGAAACCCTATTACATGTGTGAAAATGAAACATAAATATAGGAAACTAAATATAGAAAACCTAATATAATCTAACAGCCCCCCTTAAACTCAATGAGGTGAAACAAGAATTGAGTTTGAAGTTAGAGAATATTGAGTTGTGGTGAGGGTTGCGGCTGTCGAGGATGTTGTCGAGATGATACGAAAAGGATTGAGGATAGAGGATGTGCGCCGATGTTTGATGTCTGATGATGCCCGCTGGCTGATGACGATGGTGAGATAGAAGATTCTCGATGATGCCAGATGCCTGACGGCTGATGGTGAGATAGCAGAGGCCCAATGATGTCTGATGTCTTATGGCTGATGGCGAGATAGCAGATGCCCAATGATGTCAGATGTTTGACGATTGATGGCGAGATAGTAGATGCCCAATGATTGTCAAATGTCTGATGATGACGAGATTCATGATGCTTGATGCCCGATAATGCCTCTCATGTGCGGTGTTTAGTTTACGAGTTTCCGACTTACGAGATTCCAGATTACGGGATTTCCGAATTACGGGATGTTCTAATTACGGGATTTCCGAATTACGGGATGTCCGAATTACGGGATTTCTGACTTACGGAATTACGGATTCCGGGTTACGGGATTTCCGGATTACGGTGTTCCGAATTATAGGAATTCCTTATTGATCAGTTGACCGGATTGCTTCGTGAGACGGCTGATCAGTGGTAAGGTGAGGTGGACCAGTTGACGGGTGGGCGGACAGACGGTGGCGCGTGTGATTTACGTGCTGCAGGGAGGAGGAGCGGAGGTGCAGATCGGCCGGTTTTGGGCCGAGGAACCTTCACTCGCAAGCGGTGAGAGCTGTGAAGCCTACTATGTTAATCTGAGCTGGTCGATCCGAGATGGTGGTTCCGCGAGGCTTGTCGGTACCGGAGTTGATGGAACGCATCAGTCGAGCTTGATGGGTCGCAGCAACAACAAGTCTTAATTTGCGAGGCTTGTAGATTCGATGGAGGTATTGATTTGCGAGGGTTGGTGTGGTTGGTGACGATGTTGGCAAGTATTTGATTACGTGTTTGGTGTTTATGGGATTGATTATGAACAGTACGTGAAATTGTTTACGTGATTGATTATGAGACGGGATTGGTTACGGACATTGTTGAGTTGATTGTTTGCGGAAGCGGTAGGTTAGAGATTGAGATTGAATTGCCTCGCCCACCCGTACGAATCAAATCATCGACGAGCGGGCAAAGCGAGAATTTCGTAGAGATTTAACCAAGGATCGATTATGGCTCTGATATCATGTTAGAAATAATGAAGAATTTATTATTGATTGTGTATATTATAATGGACAAGAGACCTCTATATATAAAGGGATAGAGAAACCGTAATACATGTATGAAAAGGAAACGTAAATATAAAAAATTAAATTTAGAAAACCTAATATAATCTAACAATCTCATTTATTTACTCGTCATACGTTTCTACGTCACACATCCAACTCCGATCAATTTTTTATTATGTCAGAAACACACAAATTTATGTTCAACAATCAATATAATTTAAAATCTATTCAAGAAAATTCTTAACCGTCTTCTTCCATTGATGGCTTGATGCCAACCTAAATCAAACTTTCTCTAACTCACAAATCCTCTCTTTGCCTTTTCTTAGACCAACAATTTCTCTCAAAATATCCATAAACATCAATCCTTTTTATAAACTAAATTTTGTTTTAGTAGCAGTTGATGTTGTAAAAATCTCCAATAAAAGTTAAGCAGAGAGGGTGTTCAATGTATCTAATGTACCTAAAGTAAAATGACAATCATGAACCTATGAATCACAACTCAGCCAAAGCAATCAAGGCAACAATATAAATTTGTTCTTAGGTGATTGCAGCTACTGACAATTGCTTAATTATAATTGTTGTGTGTAAAATTTAGCCATCTACAGTTATTTAGCCATCACAACTCAATGTATATAAATTTAAACACTTTTACTTTACATGAGATGAAATCAAATACAGATCGAGTATTATATAATGTACATGTCTATAATATGTTTTGGTTGACCGTATTCATCAAAGGACTTTTCGGTCTTTTTGAAAGCCACTCAAACATTGTGACGAAATATAACTTCTGGGTAGCAAACTGTGCCACTTGCAAAATGTCGCAGTAAAGTGATAATCATGCATAAACGAAAATAGTCTTGTGTAATTACCCCACAACGTAAATGATACATGATAAATTCTTAAGTTGTTGATATAATATTATGGGTAAATTTCACATGACCCCCCTTAACTATAAGCGTGTCTCACATGCCCCCTTAACTACAAAATCAATCTGTGAGGTGCCTTAACTATCCAAAAATTCCACTTTATCTTTTTTTGTTGACTTTTTTCAAATTTCTGTTAAGTTTTTTGTGAAATGACGAAAATACCCTTGTATCTGAAAATTAAAATAAATAAATAAATATGATTTTGAACTTTTTTTTTCTATTTTCTCGTTGTCCAAAATAAAGAATAAAAATAATATTTTAGTATTAAATTTTTATTTATAAAAATTAATAAAAATAAAAAACGATATTTAAAAGTAAATTTTTATTTTTTAATTTTTTTTATAAAAAAAACTTTTTAAAAATTATTTTTACTATTAAAAAAATTTTATTCTTTATTTTTTAGAACGAGAAAATTAGAAAAAAAAAATTCAAAATCATTTTTATTTATTTATTTTAGTTTTTCATATACAAGGGTATTTTCGTCATTTCACAAAAATTTAACAGAATTTTGAAAAAAGTCAACAAAAAAATGTAAAGTGAGATTTTTGGATAGTTAAGGCATCTCACAGATTGATTTTGTAGTTAAGGGGGCATGTGAGACACACTTATAGTTAAGGGGGGTCATGTGAAATTTACCCTAATATTATTATTATAAACTTCCTACATGTAACAAGATTCGAGGACCTCGCATATGATATTATAGATTGGCTAATTAATAATAAAGGGTCAGCTAAATTTGAATCTAAATTTTGTACCACCTATTTGGAAATATGTTTTAGACTTGGCACACATTAGTGTCTTGTTGTGGACAAACATGTCCAGATTATAAGTCATCACTCTCATCTTCCATAAAATATCTCTCCAACCCTTTTTGGGAAACATTAACAGGTAATAGAGCACTATATGTGTATCTTAACATCTCCACGTCTGTTTCCATTGTTCCCAAACTTGACAACTCAAGGATCATTTTCTTTGCTTTCTTCAATTTTCTCGAGAAAATTATGAGATTCTAGATTCATGGCTTATCCATCCAACCAGATTCCACCGTTTCTCCTCATCTTTACTCAATTTCCATACCAATCTCACCCATATGAAATATTTGATATTCAAGAACCATTGAACCATACCCATAATATAAATTAGATATTGGACTATTTGTGTTCTTTGGGGGACAAATTAAGGACACACCAAGTCCCACAATGTTGCAGGGTCAAGCACAAGGGTGGGTCTCCAAGGGACACACACTTGGACTTCGTCACGGGATCAAGTTGTAGCCTCGAGGCTATAATCATTAGCTAGAGCTTATCCTTGTAATCGGGCCCATTACAATTTTATCCTTGAGAGTTGGTGTTTTTTTTTAGAGTAAGATATTTATGGGAGCCTTATACATGGATAATTTTTGAGAAATAATGTAAAAGAAAATTAGATGGAAATATATTTTTGCAAAAGTCTGTCCTTCCCGTCAATACAGGGAAAACAAAGAGCACATTGCAAGTTATCAAGCGAATTCCAGAGAAAAGCTAGACGAACAAGGGTGATAAAAGAGAAATTCTTTGCAAAAATTAGATCAGAAGAGAAAACAATTACTAGAATAAAATGAAGAGGATTTTATAAAGACTCGAGCGAGGTAAAGAGGGACGAAGGATTCTTGTTATTCGAACTTGTGTTCACGAGTTATTATTTCTAATATTCTATCAGATGACGAACTTGTGTCCACAAGTTATTATTTCTAATATTCTATTAGATGACGAACTCAACTAAAATTTTAAATTAATATTTAAATAATTAATTATAATTTTTTTGGGTTGAGCTACCAAGTCTCGATCCAACATAACACATTTTTCTTAAATTATTTTCCACCTTAATTAGTTGTGTTGATATACTCCATTAAGCTTCTAAAGTTATGTTTTGTGGAAAAGATTTGATTGCATATACGTGACTTTTTATTACTTGTGCACTTCTCAGTGAATATTTCTTTTTGAATTAAACTTCTATATATTTTAACGGGGTAATTTCACTTATGTTAAGCCACTACAATTATAATTTATTTTGTAAGGTCACCAAAAACAACTTTTGTCTTATTGTTATTAACTCATTGCAAAATCGATGAACTTGGTGTGAAATCGAGGAGCTCGGGTCTCAAAATTGACGAGGGTTTGGATGAATCGACGATGATTTGATGAAATTTATGATGATTTGGCGGTTGGATAAATCGACGATGATACGAGTAATGTCCACTTGACGAGATTAAGGATTTGATGATGATTTGACTATTGATTTCAATACACTGGAAATTTGATGCATGAGTATTAAGGAATCTAAGCCCATGGGCACAATTTCTTTAATTCCTATAGTTTATATTTTCTAAATCTCTATATTCTAGAATAAGTGTCTTGTAGCCCAAATAGTTTAATTTCCAAATTATTATTTCCTAATCTTTAATTTCCTAGTATTCCAGTTTCTAGTTTGTTACTTTCTTTTCTAGTTCATAGTAGTTATTTCCTAATTTCATGTATTTAAAGAAGATTTTCCTCTCGGAAAAATCAAATTTGACAGAATAAAAATTATAGTTTAGTGCTTGGGACTTTGTATTATTTTACTTATTATCACCTTCGGCCGAAAAACTTAGGTGTGGCGTAAAAACCTTATCTTAGCCTCCACCCGGCTAAGTGGTGGCTAAACCTAATCTTAGTCTATACCTGACTAAGTGGCGATTGTATTCCTCAAAACCTAAACTCATTTTCAACTCTCCTATTTTTCTATCCATTATTACACTTTATTCGATCGAAAATGTCGATCCTAAGAAAATACACAAATAAATTCAAAATCTTCTTGTTTCACTTATTTTTGTAGTCATCCCTGTATCAAGTGGCATCAAAGGTTCGCTTGGATGGCCGGTGGTAAGTCTACACGTGTTGGGCAAAAGCGTGACGTGAAAAAATCGCGTTCCGGAATCCCCGTGCAAGTATACACGGTACAAGTAATATAACTTATCCGGTAAGTTTGGGTCGAATCCACGGGAACTAAATATGGGGTTTCTTAATTGGACATTCGCGTCTTCTTTTCCGACACGACTTGAAAAAGTAAAGTACACGAGAGAGAGGGAGTAATTAAGCAACAACTATCACATGCAACTACAACTAATTTATAACTAAACTAGAATTAAATTACGCTAGGTTAAATGCTAAGTCAATCGGAACAGATGGTAGATGGTTGATTAGAAGTCAAAGATTCGAACACCGAAAGAGCTAAACATTATGATCAAGACTATCAAGCAACCAAATGAGACATTGATATAAGCATGCATTTCATTGGCCAATGTTTCAATTACTCTACCCGTCTCTCGACATTTAGTAGAGCCTAATTAACCCCAAGTCTTATGAACTCACGGGTGTTACCACACTTACACAATGTCACTCAACGCAAGCGTGTCACCACCTCGTAAACTCGCGACTCTAAGCTAACTGCATTGTAACCAACAATCTTTGAATCGAGAAGTGAGAAGTGAGCGCTAGGCTCCGACCTTTCGAGTCTACCAAAGTAGGTAGATCCAAGTATGCACACAACATATCAAAACCTAATCTATTATAAGACATGCATGGTCATTATACAATATTATCGAAATACTAGTTCTAATGGCGAGTCAAGTGAAAAACCTATGCCATAACTACCAATCTCACCTCTCAACATTGAGATTGGCCTAATTTCAAGTCAATTCTTGCCCTCTCGAGTTTGAAACCAACTCGGAAACGCATTTTCCCGACAATCTTAGGCTAAGAGCTAATCCGAGGTGTCAAAACCCAACTTCGAGCCTCTAGCCCTCGGTGGTTCCTAGGCCCGAGACTATTTTCCCTCTTGAGATCAGCTTAGCCCCCTAAACATGCATTCTAAATGGCCAAAATAGAATACAAGCATGCAAATAAGGAAATCCACACAACACCATCATTAACCTAGAACTAATACCTCAACAAATTAAACTCAATCCATACAAAAGTCTAGCTCTCATGACCTAGGGTTTTTATCCCCAAATCATGGTGTTCAAGCATTCACATACAAGAAATAGCTAGATTCAATACGAAAAAAAATTACAAACCAAAATCTAAAAACATGGGTGTTGGGAAGCTCAAAACCCTCAAATCGAGATGGGGTGATCGGAGAAATTGACTGCTTCTAATGGCCATAACTATGAGCGAGTACCAGTAGAACTTTTTTATATCAAAAAAATAATCAGAAATAACTAACATAATTATAACATTGAGGCAAAAGTTCTTTTTGGTGACCTCACAAACTTAATTAGAATTTTAATGACATAAATAAGATGACAAATTTTTATGGTGACTTAAGTAAAATTATTTCTGTTTTAACTTCAAGTTAAAAAAACTGAAAAAAAAAAAAAGCTAGTTAATAAAGTGTTTTGAGAATTTGATTACAACAAAAAGGAGGTGGTTGTAGCAATAGACCTAATAGCCATGGATGGTAGGTTTTAGAACACATACGTAGGACTATTCACGATTTACCTGTGAATCGATTTGATTTTAAGTCTATTCAGTTTCAAGAAATTAAAATTATATTGAAGCCGAATCGATAAGTCGGTTACGGTTTAAGATAATAAAACTTGAAACCGAACCGATGAAATACAATTTAGTTTGGTGTTTTATAAACCGAATTTTACAAAATTTTCACATTTCAAACCATTTTAACATATTATTTAACTCACTTATTTTTCGTTCCATTTTATTTGAACCGTTTTTATGAAATTCTCACATATTGGACCGGTCTTGACTTGTTATTTGACTTATTTTACATTGGCCCAATATATTTTGGCTCAATTAATAAATATTGATGACCTAAAATGAGCCAAATATCAAAATCGATCGGTTTTGAATTTTTTTATCGATTTTTATTTTATATAAAAAACTGAACCGATAGAATTTTAATTCGATTCAGTTTTAAACAAACTTAATTCAATTCTTCTCGTTCTATTATTTTTTCAGTCGATCCGGTCAGATCAATTTGGTTACTTGTAGGCTGCTCCATACATATGTGGTTTAAAATAAAAGAGAGAACCAAACACACATGTTACATTACTTGTCTCTATTTTTTGGTGCTTCATCAATCCCTCCAAGGTCAACTTTTTATCCTAAAACATAAACTACCCTCTAATAAGGCATTGCCATGTGTTCTTCTTACATGTATGGGTCCGTCATGAACCTTTGATATGGAACATATGTTCGTTAAATAAGTACGATATTTGTTTTATACGACTTTAACTTTTGATAACTAAAATTTATAAGGATTAGGTATATTTCAAAAATCTTTTATTTCATTTATTGGATGATTGTAAAATAGATAACAGGATTAAATTAAATAAAAATCATACTTTACAAAAGAATATAAGAACTACTACCATTCCTAAGATGGTAGCAATCAATAGTCATAATAAATAGGTTAATTTCATTAAAATTTAATTAAATAAATGACTGAAAGGATATTATGGTAAAACTAACTAATGCAATAAATGAAAATCCTACTAATAACAACACCAATCTGTTTCACGAATAAAGTCCGTTCGTGTGTTTGATTGTTTCATTATAATATAAATATTGTTTCATTACGATATAAATACGGTCTGAACAAATTACATGCTACAAAAACCAACAAAAATATGTTCACGAGTTAGTTACATCGTTACTATTGCCTTCCATTTTCATATAATGCGTTTTATTAGAATATAAAATTATGTTTCATTTTCAATTATAGCTTTGAAACGAGTTTCATTTTCATTTAAGTGGGTTCTGATGAACACATGTAGCTGACTAAAGAAATTAAGTGTGTTAAATGAAATGGACTCGTGTCAAAATGAAACGTGCAACTAAATAAAAGAAAATTAGGTTCATGAAAAATGAAATTCACATTATGAAAAATGAGACAATCGCAAAAATAAAAATATGAAATTTTTGCAGATCATGAAATCGTACAACTGAAAACATAAAATCAAAATTAGTGAAATAGTATAAAGGAATTAATTGTACAGCTAAAACATGACATTTGAAATAAAGTGAAGTACTAAAAAGTTTGAAGAAATAATGTGATCATACAAATAAAATTATAAAGTTGAGTAATAAAAAAATCATGAAGTTGAAAAATTGAGATAAATAAATCATGAAATAGTATAAAGAACGCGTAAATCTTGTAATTTCAATGTTGAAATAATGAAATCGTAAAAAAGGAAATAATAAGTAAAATAAGTCACAAATAAGTAAATTAGATATTGAAATTTATACAAGAAAATAATTAAATGGTGTAATAATATAAAAATACCCTTATATTTGTGTTAAAAGACAAAAATAAATAGTAAGTTAGGAATAATTACGTCCAGTTGCCATTAATGAGTCAAAATAAATCTAAACCAACCAAATTTTCATCTTGTGATCAAATTATATTCTTATTTTCTCAAGAGTGAGTTTCACTTGATTATCCCCCTAAATATATACTTTTTTGCTTATAAGAGATGTTATGTTACGCTTAACCATTGAACATCACATTGTTTGCAATTAAACTTTACTCACGACTCTTTAATTATGATTCAACAATCATGTATGATCGACTTAGAAATAACAACAGGTTGAGTTTGTGGAATTTTTCTTACTCTTACCCAACTTGCTCACCCCGAATAGGGTACCCGACCCGCTTTCATACCCACTCAATTATCAGTGTATCTGACTCGCTCAATTACCTGACGTGCGTACATATATTTCATAATATCTGACTCCAAATTAAATAAATAATTTGAAAATAGCAATCAATAATTCTATTTTCTAAAATTATATTCTCCATAAATATTCCATTTTCTTATAAAAATAATATTAGGTACGGATCAAGACGGATATAGATTTACTTGTACCAACAAAAATAAATGTTATATTATCCATTACCCGTTTGTTTTTAGGTAAATTTATTTTAATCGATTGGAAATATCAGGTATTCGTCGAATTCGGACTTTTTTGTGACTTCCAAGTTAGCCCTGATTGAGACACAAGCCCTACTTCTCTACATATAGCTAGAACTGCAACCTTACAATATAATTCCACCCATATCTTGACAGTCTCCTTCCCACTTGAACTAACATAAAGTGGGAATTTTTAAAGTAATTGGATAATGAGTCATATTCACACACACTTGTTTGAATATATGGGTTGTCAAGTGTTTCATAGATGACCATAGCCAACACCAGTTGAAACCCCAAGAATCTAAGGCACAACAGCTCTTTGTTCCCCATAATCACTAACACCTTCCTCTGTTTTGTATGGTCTTATGTGTCCCACAATCACTTCTCTTCCTAGTCATATTTTAAAAATCTCTAACTCATCTGATTAATCACATGTTATAGTTCTATAATTTGATTTATTTTTCGTTTAGTTTTTGATTAGTTCTTGAAAACCCTCTCTTTCTAACTAGTGCCTAATCGTTTTTAAAACACTACATACGTATTGGGTCTCCTCAAAACTATTTTTTGTTAAAATTCAACAGTGTAAGTCTTAACTTATACATTAAGTCGAGAATGAATTCACATTCAATATATTTAAGACGGTAAGACACCCTTAACGTGCAGATCAATTATAAAAAATATGGTATGAGATGTTACATGTACATTGTGGCTAAATACCCTAAAACTAACGGGGAAATAATATCCAATTCCAAAAGAAACGATATCAGTAAATATGTTTTGTTGTCATCTCTACGAATTAACATGACGCATAGATATAGACTTCTATTTATAATATCAAAATTCCAAGTCCATATCAAATCTTGAATCACCTGACTTTTAAAAACTACAACCCAGACATTTACTTTAACAATTTAAAAGAACAATAGAACAATAAGTAGAGATAAATGAAAATGGACCTCTCTTACTCACCACTCACCACTTGTCTCAATCATTTCAATTTCAAGAACCAAACAATTTTTCACTTCCTTTCCTTAGTTGCCTATATATACACATGACACACCAAACACTTGTCAGACACATTTCTTCGTGTGCATTTCATTGCATTGCCTTTACACACAAACCCATAATCATGTCTATCACAACACTCAGTCGACCGGACCCAGACACGATCTTCAACAAAACAGTCCGCAGCCGCAACGACTCCGACGATCTCGACGTCTTCGAAGCCTCCCGCTACTTCTCCGGTGAACCCACAATCACCAGAGACGAGAAACAGAGCACCATCTATCACTGGAACAGAGTGAGGAGGATGAGCTTGGACATGCCCATAACAAGAACCCACAACCACCACCACGCGGCGGCGGATCAGAAGCAAAGTTTGAAGGACAAGAAGCACAAGCAGCCAAGCTCTCCCGGCGGCCGGCTCGCGAGCTTCCTCAACTCTCTCTTCAGCCAATCCAAGAAGAAACCCAAATCCACCGACCACGACCGAGAACATGACCTCGAGGACCGCCGGAGGAGGAGGCGGAGCAGCATTAGTCATTTCTCCACCACCCACACAAACCCAAATCAATCCTCCTCCCCAATTTATTTTCTTTCCTCCAAAAAACACGGTCCACGGTTTCCCCCGGTCCAGACCGGATACCGAACCGTTTCCGATCTCAACGAAACCGCTGCACTGTCGGTACCCAACAAGCTCGCTGTCGACCCGTCGGAAGTGCATTACGAGAAATTCAGACCGAGAGACGAGAGAAAGGAGAATTTCACGGCCAGTGTCGCTAAGATCAACAAACTGGGGAACTCGGACCGGAATAAACCGGTTTTTTGTGACATTGATGATGGAGCGGAGAGCGACTCGAGCTCGGATCTGTTCGAGCTGCAGAACTGCGATTTGGGCGGTTACTCGAGTCGATTGCCTGTGCATGAGGCGACCCATATGAATAATATTAAAAACCTCTCGATTAAAGTTAATATGTAATTTCGGTGAACCTCAATTTAGTTATATTTGTTTGACATTAATAATGTGTTTTAATCGCAATCATTTGTTTTGTTAATATGGCAATTGAAATATATTCATAGTTTGTATGGTGAGGAATGATCTTCACTTGAACAATGTTTGCTCATCGAACACAAAATATCTTTGATCCACTCATGATTTTAAGTACCATTGAATTAAATCCATAACAAAAAGACGATAAATTATTTGTGCCCTGTAGGGGACAGGACACAGTCCCACTGGATTGCAGTTTCAAACATAAATTTAGGTCTATTGAGGCCACCCATTTGGGCTCTGTTATTATTTGTGCCCTGTAGTGGACAGGACACCAAGTCCCACTGGATTGCAGTTTCAAACGTAAATTGAGGTCTATTGAGGCCACCCATTTGGGCTCTGTTATAAGCTCATGTTGTCACTCAAATTTCTAATTGGAACGAATTTGAAATATAAAAAAATATTTTGTCATGATCATTTCAACCTATACCGAGAAAAATGTGTGCTTTATACCAATTAAAGCCCAAAACTTCAGCTACCTCAAATTCTTGGAATATTTCTGTTTCTTAAATTATAACTACAAATTTTCATTGTAATCAGTTGTTCCTCAATCACGCTGATATGTTTCTTGTTAAGTAGCAAGGACAAGATGTCGAACCTAATGTTGTAACGTTTGATTCGACAACTTGCTTAATTACAATTTATGGATAATAAATAGTAAAGCAGTAAACATAAGACACAATATGTTTACCTAGTTCGGTGACTATGCACTTACGTCTGGGGGCACTCTGCCATTGGAAAGGTTTTCACTATTCGGTAGTCAATAGTACAACTTCAAGCATCAACTAGTTATCACACAAGCTATTGTCTTAAACTACTAGAGATCTTACCGTGAACAACCTCGACCAGGGACTCCTCCTGTCTTTGAGATCCTCTCAATTTCCACCCTTAGAGCAAGTCTATGCTCGGTTGTGTTGTCTTCGAAAATCTTCTTCGTGAGTCTTCAATCACGAACAAAACCCAATAGACTACAAACACTCAAATCTCCTCGATTTGATGTATGTAATCGATATCGTTCTCTCTAAATAGATCAGCCTCTTAATCCGCTAGTCTTACACAGTTAAGAGCTCTGAGAATTTAGCACAAAGAAAGGACTGAGTTGCTAAGGGAGTAGTGCCTGCTTTTATAGCAACTCATATTGCCTAATCGAATTCCTATTCCGATTAGGAAATCTCTTTCCGCCTTGCGTTTCTGGCAAGTGACAAGTTGGCGTTGCCGTCTTCATTAAAATTTTCTTATGTGTCTTTCTTCCAGCTGGACCTTGCCTAATTCGTTCATGGTCTTTAATCCTTTTGCGCGCGTAGCTTCTGTGATTAAAACAGGAAGTCTTCGATGTCTTGCCTAATCTTGCAGGTACTGTTTCCGACTAGCAGTGTCTTTAGCATCTTTAGTATCTTCGGGCGAGCACTGTTTCTGGATGGTCACGTTCTTTAGTTGTTCTTCAGTAACACGTCGTCTTCTGTAGCAAGGTTGCAACATGTTGTGACATATGTTCCGTAATACGTCATATAACATGTGGTAACATGTAGTGACATATGTTCCATCATGTTCTTCATCTTCATGATGTCTTCAGTAGCAAGACTCATAAAACGTGGTAACATGTCGTGACACATGTTCCATCATGTTTGAGTAACAAGTCTCCAAGATTTTTGGATGGCTTGAAACTGCCTTACCTAAATATCTCCCCTTGATTTCTTCAGAAAATGGCAAAAGGATACATCACAGAAGATTCTGACAACCACAAATAAAAAACCAGCTCTAAACACGAGCAAATACTGATGGAATTATTTGAGGGTTCCAATCATATAATTTCATGCCCATACAAGAAATTAACCTCAAATATCCGAAATAATTTGGATCTTGCATGATCATGAATTGATCACGAGATCTTAGACTAGAATAAAATTAAAGTTTACCTTGAATCAAAATCTCCTTGTTACTAAATAGCATTTAGTAACCTCTAACAAATCGTCCACACAGGAAGAGCAATCTGGGGATACTCACAACGATCCTTACTAGAAGATCGAAGCAAGCAAAACGGACGGAGCGGGGAAAGTGGGCTAGCCGAAATCGGCAAGGAGAGAGAGAGGGTGACGGCTAGGGTTTTGTAAAATAAATCACTTTATTTTCACATCTGAAAATTGCCCTTTTATAACCCTTATTTGGGCTTTAATTAATTAAAAGCCTTAATGGGCTTAAAACCTAAAGCTTTAAATTAATTAAGTAGAGAACCCCATTCTGGCTAGGCCCAATTTAGCTAATTTAATTAAATCTATTTAATTAGATTATAATTAATTAGTCCTGCTAAACCGTTCTTGATTTCCAGTTTAATTCTAAACCGAAATTGGTCTAATCCGGTTTAATCCAAAACCGGATTTTGTCTCTCTCATGATTCCTCCATATGATTCCATCCGTTATACTCAACCTTTAGTGTGTGACCTTCTAGGCTCACGACACGTCGGCGGACTGGTAAAATTACCATTTTACCCTTTCCATCATGAGTGGCCTCTAGCAAGACATCATCATTACCCAACGCTTGTGATTATCGAGATTTCGACTTAACCTTGTCGTACATGAATCTATCCTTTTATCCTCTTGATATCTCTGACAACCACGAGGCATAGATAAGTCATCCTCGTTCTATTGTCCTGTTTCTTGATTCTGAGTTAACTGAATTATAACTGATACTATGTATCGACTGCATGCCCATGCTATTATATTTCAGTTGTACTCATCAAGTGGCCTAAACTGATATCAGCTCACACGTCCGTATGAGGGATAAATCCTTCAGCGATCCATTGAGTCAACTTATGTAACTTGTGATCGAGCCAATCAGAGTCGTTATTGTAACCTTTTTACAAGAGACGTTAGACTGAGTCAAACTCGTCACTCATCACATATTGACCTCAATGGTCCTTCTGTCTGAGGATGTGATTTCATGTGCCGATATATGAATATGTTCATGACTGTGTCTATGTGACATACTCACGATCGGGTTGTCCTATATCACCCCTGAATGGTGATACTATGACCTAACTCTGGCCCCCTTCTGGCCATGATCAGTAGAGCGTGATCATTTAGAGTTAGCCTCATACCGATCGCTTCTTATGAAGTTATTCTGATCGGGGACTGCTTAAGTAAGATTTTATCTGATCTGTAGATCTACTATTATGTGTTGACACATCAATGATACAAATCAAATCATACTTAAGATATTACTACAACACTTAGTAATATGAATGCCGATTTTATTTCAACTAATAATCTTCATTACATGATTAGATTGAAAATACATTGTGCTAGGGCACAAAAACCCAACAGTCTCCCACTTGCCCTAGACCCAATTGGTATTCCAATCTAAACCCATTCCCCTGACATGTTCCTCATGCTTAGGCTGCGGTAGTGCCTTAGTTAAGGGGTCAGCTAGATTATCATGTGTTGAAACGTAGCTTATCTCTACTTCGCCTTTATCAACCATCTCTCTGATGATGTGATACTTTCTCTCGACGTGCTTGGTCCGGTTGTGAAATCTGGGCTCTCTAGCAAGTGCTACGGCCCCCGTGTTGTCACACCTTAAGCTCATGGGATCAGACGTTCGCGGCAGTACATCTAATCCTCTCAAGAAGCTTCTGACCCACACCGCTTCCTTAGCTGCTTCTAACACAACTATGTATTCTGCCTCCGTGGTGGAGTCGGCTATTGTCGCTTCCTTAAACCTTTTCCAACTGAAAGCTCCCCCGTTCAACATGAACACATACCCTCCTTAAGGCTTAAAGTCATCTGGGTCTGTCTGAAAACTAGCATCAACATATCTAGTGACGCTTAGTTCTTCTTCTATCCCGCCATACACTAAGAAGGTGTCATTTGTTCTCCTCAGATACTTGAGGATAAATTTGACGGCAGTTCAGTGATCTTGGCCTAGGTTAGACTTAAATCTGCTGGCACAGCTGAGGGCAAACGATACGTTAGGCCTCGTACAGATCATGGCATACATGACGGATCCCACCGCCGAAGCATACGGGAATCCATTCATTTTCTTAAGCTCAGCAGGTGTTTTAGGACACTGTTTCTTGCTTAGCTTGATGCCATGTCTCACTGGGAGGTTCTCTTTCTTAGAGTCAAGCATTGAGAATCTTCTCAACAGTAGGGGGCCAGAGTTAGGTCATAGTATCACCAGTCAAGGGTGATATAGGACGACCCGAATCATGAGTATGTTACATAGACACAGTCATGAACATACTCATATGTCGGACCATGAAATCACATCCTCAGACCGAAGGACCATTGAGGTCAATATGTAATTAGTTGACGAGTTTGACTCAGTCTAACGTCTCCTGTAAAAAGGTTACAATAACGACTCTGATTGGCTCGATCACAAGTTACATAAGTTGACTCAATGGATCGCTGAAGGATTTATCCCTCATACGGACGTGTGAGCAGATATCAGTTTAGGCCACTTGATGAGTACAACTGAAATACAATAGCATGGCCATGCAGACGATACGTAGTATCAGTTATAATTCAGTTAACTCAGAATCAAGAAACATGACAATAGAACGAGGATGACTTGTCTATGCCTCGTGGTTGTCAAAGATATCAAGAGGATAAAAGGATAGATTCATGTACGACAAGGTTAAGTCGAAATCTCGATAATCACAAGCGTTGGGTATGATGATGTCTTGCTAGAGGCCACTCATGATGGAAAGGGTAAAATGGTAATTTTACCAGTCCGCCGACGTGTCGTGAGCCTAGAGGGTCACACACTTTAGGTTGAGTAAAACGAATGGATTCATATGGAGGAATCATGAGAGAGACAAAATCCAGTTTTGGATTACACCGGTTTAGACCGATTTTGGTTTAGGATTAAACCGGAATCAAGAACGGTTTAGCAAGACTAATTAATTATAATCTAATTAAATAGATTTAATTAAATTAGCTAAACTGGGCCTAGCCAGAATGGGCTTCTCTACACAATTAATTAAAAGCTTTGGGCTTTAAGCCCATTAAGGCCTTTAATTAATTAAAAGCCCAAATAAGGTCTATAAAAGGGAAATTTTCAGATCTGAAAATTAAGCAATTATTTTACAAACCCTAGCCGTCTTCTCTCTCTCTCTCTAGCCAGTTTCGGCCGACCCCCCTCCTGCCCCGTCTCCGTCCGTTTTGCTTGCTTCGATCTTCGAGCAAGGTTCGTTGCAAATATCCTTTGGATTGCTCTTCCTGTGTGGACGATCTTTAGAGGTTACTAAATCCAATTTAGTAACAAGGAGATTTTGATTCAAGGTAATACTTAAATTTTAATCTAGTCTAGATCTCATGATCAATTCATGATCATGCAAGATCCGTATTAAACATGGAACTTTGAAGTTAATTTCTTGTATGGGCATGAAATTAGTTGTCTGGAACCCTCAAATAATTCCTTCAGTGGTATCAGAGCAAGGTTATGCATGATTTTGTATTCGAGCATGATTGGCTAGATTTAATTTTTGCAATTTAATTTGGTATTGTGAATTTGAAAATTGCAAACTTTATGATTTTGGTTAATGAATTAATTGCTGGAATTTTTTTAATGTTGCTGATTAATTATATTGATCGAGCTAGATCGGGATCGAGACCCGTGGAAGGCCGAGGCTAGCCGAGAGGCCAACCCCAGCCGAACCACGGGCCGATCGGCCGGAACGGGAAGGCCGACCAGATCTGCCCGTGACAGATCTGGCCGAGCCTCTCGGCTCCGGCCAGGGGAGGGCCTCGGCCCGACCGGTTCCAGCCAGGCGGCCCGCCACGGCTAGCCCTCACGGGTTGGTCGGCCACGGCGCGGCCAGCCTGGCGGCTAGGGTTTCGGCCAAACCAAAATTGGCCATCGGGTCAATTTTGGTTCGGTCAAACCAGATGGATTTGGGTCAGATCCGACCCAGAAAAAATCCAGAATTTTCAGCAATTATTAATTAAAATTTCAGACCGGTTCGGTTTCGATAAACCAGCGCGTGAACCGATTTAATTCAGAAATTAACCGGTTCAAAAAACGGTTTAAATAAACCGTATTTTATGATTTAAATCAAGATAAAATTGGAATTAATATGCTTTCTTGATAACATGCTTGTTTGATAACATGATTGTTTGATAACACGATGTTTGCAACATGATTGCTAAGTTAGCCCGAATTTAGGATTTAATTTCGGTTTGCAACCTGTGAGTTGCTTATGGGTTGTAATTTATTAGTGACCTGCGTGTCACATTATTTATTTCATTTAAATTAAATGTAATTACAAAGTCCCAAGACAAGAAGGACCGAAGAGAAGGACGGAAATCCCGAGGAGGCGTGGAGCCAGTGGGAGTCCAGAAGAATGAGGAAAGACAAGACCTAGTATAGGTTCTAGTTTATTCAAGTAGGGTTAGCGGGCTAGCTAAAGCAAATTTACATTTATGTTTATGAATGTGTGATTTAATTTTCATAAGTTCATGATTAATTAGATCATCACCCACATGTGTAAAGATTAATAATAATCAGTCAATCACGCACATGTAAACCGGAATTGAAATTATCTCTACATGGATTTGTAGTTGATAAATTCAAATTAAAATCAAGTTATGATCAGTGAATGAACGTTTAAAAGGCAAATAATTTCAAGTCAAGCTAGATACCGCCCACTTTTCATCACTTCGATTAGTTCTCGGACTCATGGGTAGACACGATTAACGTGGATCCATGAGAATGGGTTCTAATAGAAGATGGACCTGTTTGCATGGGTGCGTGCGCATTAGCGTAGTAGTCATGCAGATTGGACTATGCGTTGAAAATTGGTTGACTTGTCTGCGATTCTCAGATGATCTGAGCCAGGGTATCAGATATAGGGTAATGTCGTATACACACAATGTATAAGCCCTAGCCAAGAATCACATGGAATTGTGAAAGGACTGGACTGTCCTACTCCAATGTCCAAAACTGGGGCGATGAGATTAACTCACTTCAGTTTTGG
The DNA here is from genome assembly GCA_963920655.1 of Geranium rotundifolium. Classification (NCBI taxonomy): domain Eukaryota; kingdom Viridiplantae; phylum Streptophyta; class Magnoliopsida; order Geraniales; family Geraniaceae; genus Geranium; species Geranium rotundifolium. The sequence goes on from OY987312.1 coordinate 2,393,653, forward strand.
GTATGCGGAGATCTTGGTTTAGATTCAGACACAAGAATCAGTAATGTTCATAGTCAAGTGTCTCTTACTTCAACTTAATTAAGAATCTGATCGAATTTATTTTCATGTATAGATTAGATGGCAACTTCGCTACCCAAATCAACACGTTCTGGCAGTAAAGCCTTAAAGTCTCTTCTGTCGAATAACAAGCTGACGGGGACCAACTTCCTGCAATGGGAGAGGAACCTGAAGCTTGCACTTCAGTATGACAGGCAGGAGTATATCCTTACAGACAAACCTTTAATAGAGCCTGCTGATGATGCCAGCGATGCCGATAAGAATGCCTTTGAGAAATACAAAAGCGATCGACAAGATGTTGACATCCTCATGGTCGGGTCCATGGAAAATGAGACCCAGGACCAGTTCATGCATCTCATGGGAGAACCCCAGGAGATGATGGAGGAAATCAAAATATATTACCAGAAGAATGCCCGTGTCGAAAGATACGACACTCTTAGGGAGGTATTTTATTGCAGACTCAATGATGGTGAGGCAGTGAGCCCACATGTCCTTAAGATGAAGCGGCTCTTTGATCGCTTGACCAGTCTAGGTCATAAGTTCACAGAGCAGCTGAAATTAGACATAATCCTGATGTCGCTTCCAAAGGCTTATGGAGATGTGATCACAAATTACAATCTCCATAATATGGAAAAGATCATCAAAGAACTTCATGGAATGTTGGTGACAGCAGAGAAAGACCTCAAGGGCAAAACCCCTGAGGTTCTGATGGTAAACAAGGTTGTCAGCTTCAAAAGAGCTGGCAAACCTAACACCAAGTCACCAGGACAACCCAACAAGGGCAAGGCACCAGCAGTGTCAGGTAAGGGTAAGGCGCCAATGCACCTAGCTGGGCAAATAAGGGTACCTAGAGGTCCGAGAATCCAAGCGGTTCATAGAACCGAAGGGAGCTCTTCGGCCTCAGAGGTGGTCTGTTACTACTGCCAGCAGCCAGGTCATTGGAAGAAGGATTGCATGCAGCACAAGGATTATGTGAAGAGTTTGCAGAGGGGAAGACACCCCTCAGGACCTGGATCAGGTATTTACGTTGTTGAGTATAATCTCAACACTACTTTCTCAGATACATGGGTAGTTGATACCGGAGCAGAATCTCACATTTGTGTTAATCTGCAGGATCTGGAAAGTAGGAAGCACCTTGGGAAAGGCGAGCGGGATCTGAGAGTCGGAGACAACAGTTCGGTGTCAACGACGGCTATCGGTTCTGTTAGTCTTAGGATGCCCACAGGGCTTGTATTAGTTTCGGATGATGTCTTATGTGTACCTACGTTTTGTAGGAATATTATTTCAGTGTCCAGTTTGGACAAACTTGGTTTTGTATTTGCCATAGACAATGGCTTATTTACTTTATCAAGAAATAATATCGTTTACAGCACTGCATCTATGATTGGTGGATTATATATTTTAAATATTGATAACACCAACTACAGTTCAAACTATAACGTAAATAAGAGGTTAAAGTCAGATGACTCAAACCAGACAGTGATGTGGCACTGTCGTCTAGGCCACATAGGCGAGAAACGCGTCTCGACACTTCATAAGTGTGGGCTCTTAAGCCCGTTTGAATTCACACCAATCGAGAGATGCGAATCTTGCATTATGGGCAAGATGACAAAAGCGCCTTTTGGCGGCTTAGGTGAAAGGGCAAGTGATCTCTTGGGCCTAATACATTCAGACGTATGTGGGCCCACGAGTACACAAGCCAGGAGAGGTTTTAGATACTTCATAACCTTAACCGACGATTTTAGTAGGTACGGGTATGTCTATTTAATGAGACATAAGTCGGAATCCTTTGATAAATTCAAAGAATTCCAGAATGAAGTACAGAACCAGCTTGGTAAAAGTATAAAGGCACTTCGTTCCGATCGAGGTGGCGAGTACTTAGATCAAGAGTTTCTCAGTCACCTAAGGGATAACGGTATACTCTCAGAATTAACCCCGCCAGGAACCCCTCAGATGAATGGTGTTTCCGAACGGAGGAACAGAACCCTGCTAGACATGGTTCGTTCCATGATGAGTCACGCTGACCTTCCAATATCGTTCTGGGGCCATGCCCTAGAAACGGCCGCATTCATATTGAATCGAGTACCTACAAAGGCAGTGGAGACCACTCCATTTGAGGCTTGGCAAGAGAAGGCTCCCAAGTTGTCTTTCCTCAAGATCTGGGGGTGCGACGTTTACGTCAAGCGGTTGCTTGGTGATAAACTCAAACCCAAGGCAGATAAGTGTGTCTTTGTAGGGTACCCCAAAGGAACCATGGGGTACTACTTCTACAAACCCGAGGAAAACAAAGTTTTTGTTGCCCGAGGTGTGGTTTTCTTGGAAAGAGAATTCTTATCCAAGAAACCCAGTGGGAGTCCTGTGCTTCTTGAAGAAATTCGAGAAAACACAGAACAGCCAGCAGATATTGTAGAGGTACCTGATGAGATAAATGATCCAAGTCCTATTCCAACAGAAACTCCTGTAGGACCAAGGAGGTCTGAAAGATCTCGTCAAAACCCTGGGGTTCTCCCATGAGATGCATGAACTGGTCCTGGGTCTCATTTTCCATGGACCTGACCATGAGGATGCCAACATCTTATCGTGAAAGAGCTGTTCAAAGGCGGCTTTTCTGCTTGTCAGGGTTGCACTGGTGCCTTCTAGGTCGGCGATTCCCTCCATAAGCTCATGCACCATTTTGTCTCTGATGGCCCATGTGGCTCTTGAGCTGCTTCCTTCTTCATACAACTTTGTAGAGGGTCGCGGAACATCCTTCATATGCTTTCCTTTGAACAACTTCAGGCTGATATTGAGCTCCAAGGGTTTCTTCCCGATAATATCATTAATTCTAACAATGTTGGGGCATTGTTGAATCATCATACCGCACACAAGAGAAGGGAACCCGATGGGTAGCTTAACAGCATAGGAACCAACATGTCGAATAAGATGTTCTATGACAAAGGCACCAAAGTCGAGAGGAGAGGCCATACCTATTTTGTAGATTAGCTTGGCTAGATCTGCCCGTATGCTTGATCTGTGGGAAGAGGGTGCCTAGTTTGCCATGCCAATTTGATACATAATGGAATATTTGGCTGTGAGCTCTGATGATGCTATGACCCATTGTAAGTGCTCGAGTGAACCTAGGAATCAAGAAAATTGTCAACACTTTTGTTAATTGCGTTTCTTAGTTGTTTCTAGTTGAGGGTGTTGGACTTGAAACCCTCGGGAGAAGCCGAACTCCCCCCACGTGAGATGATCATGGGGTACCTAACTCGGCAAAATCGTGCTTATTTTTCTTTGTTTTTCTTTTCGGGGACGAAAAGTTGCTAAGTGTGGGGTGGTTTGATGTGGGACATTTATGCTCCTTTCTGAGCCCAAATATCCCTCATCTTAGCACGTTTTTCCCTCGTTTCGGTCATTTTAGGGCCATTTAGTGCGGAGATCTACTATGGGCTTGAATTCTGTGCAGGGACAACTTTGGAAGATGTTGGGAGCAAAACCGAAGCAAAAAGAGGAGGTAGCTTGCAGCTCAAGAAATCGAGGAAAATAGGATGTCACGATCGTGACTATCATCGTCACGATCGTGACACCACCAAGTTGGGATGATAGAGGCTTTGTCACGATCACCATAACGATCGTGACAATTCATCATGACAAAGGCGAAATCGGGCTGTCACAGACCTGCCACGATCGTGACAGCTTCGTGACAAGAGGAAGACAAGAGCTTAAGTCACGATCGTGACACCTTCGTGACAAGAGGAAGACAAGAGCTTAAGTCACGATCGTGACACCTTTAGGAACGATCGTGACAAGGTCATCGCGAACAATGACGATCGTGACAACTTTAGGAATGATCGTGACCAAGCCAACATGAAGAGCAGCAACGATCGTGACAACAAACGCAACGGGTCTGAAAATTTCAAACGATGTCACGATCGTGACGCCTAATGGGACGATCGTGACACAGACAATTTCTGTGTTTTTATAAATAGTCAAGAGCTAGGTTGACCTAGCTAGACCTTTTTTGAAGACAAGACCAAAGACTTTTCAGCCTTTCTCCCTAGCTTGCCACCACTCTCCTTCAAGAACACTATTCCATTGAAGAAGTCCAACACTCCACTTCCACAAAAAACCAAGCATTGGAGCAAGGTGATTCATCAAGAAGAGCAACAAGATTACATTTAGAAGATCTCAAGCCCAACATGGGCCATAGTTTGCTCTTTCTCTTTTCCTTAGCTTCTTGTGTTTGTGTTTCCTTGCATTTCATTCTTAGCATCATGGTTGTAGGCTAAACACTTACAACCATGGGTGCTAGACCATTGTATGAAAATTGAACTTTTCAAGATTGAGTAAATATTCATGTTTGAGCATATGTGTGTGAGCTACTTATTTGAATGCTTGATGATGAGTTGTGTTATTATGGGTGAGAACTTGTGATAATATAAGTTTTAGTCTTGCACTTGAATGTACCTAAATGTTTGCATGTGAGAATGTGTGATAATTCGGATGCATGATAGTTAACTTGAGATTTGTCCGAGAGGAAGGTCGAGTAGAGCCATAAGTAGACTCAAAGTGAAGTAGCCTAGCTTCTCACTTCGATTCGAAAATAGTTGCGCTTAATGCTTCCTAACGTCAATGTAACATCCCGAGAGGGTAGTTGACGTTAGAAAAAGCTTACCCGAGAGGCTAAGCATTTAAGACTTAGATCGCTCACAGTTGCTTTTGCATGCTTATTTGCTTGAAATGTTTCATTGTCATCGGTCTAGCACCCGTGGTGGCTAGTTCACTTAAGGAAAACTTTGTGATTTTTGTGTGTTAAGACTTCTCGTGAGTGTGATTCTTGTGTTCGAAGATCTTCTTACATTATAATTCATCACTAAAATCGAAAATCCAACAAATAAAAATTGAGTAATTTTAAATACATTTTACAACACGCCGAACCATCTACTAAATCACCTAAATACCCACAAGTCGATCCTCGAGAGTTCGACCCGGAAAAGCCGAAAACACATTTACTTGAACGATTAAAGGGTGAACTTGTTTTGCCTTTCAGTCACAAGTTTTTAATGCATCCTTCTACTCACATACCCGTCTAGTATTTTCGGTGTGCATACTTGTATTGTCTCTTTTTGAGCCAATCATGGGAGAGTAGTCAAGTGACCATAGTCGTAGTAAGTCAAGAAGTTATGAAGCAACTCTCGTGTGCCGTAGTGGGAAGTCTAGATGAAGTAAAGTGAGTGTGATGATGAAACACGAGAGGCGGCCAGGTCTAGATGAAGTAAAGTGAGTGCTTGCCTAAAAAATAGCCAAAGAGGGAGATTGTAGTTACACTGTTTGTTGGAATATTTTTTAGACGCAAAAGAGGTCGAGCAATCGATCATGAAAGATGTCAATATGTTTGTTACGAATATTTTCTCGACATCTTGAAGATCGATGAATTGATAAGTTTCCTTAAATATGAAGATTTTCAGCGATCGAGAATCTGAAAAATCTGTAGATGTGTACATGACTTTTGGGAAGTTCTAATTGTGCTATGATTCTCGTGAGATTCCTCCGTGATAGAGATTATGCAAAGATATCAGCGATAAGGAATTAGGTAACCAAAATCGATTAGGTTAAGGAAACGCTAATTGGTTTGAGAGTTAATTTGTATCTGCTATAAAAAGCAAAGGCTCCACCTGTAGCAGCGTGTCTTCTTTGGTGAATATTCAGAGCTCTTAGACGTGAAGGTTTGGCGGGCTGAGAGGTTGTGTGTTCCAAAGAAGAACATTTTGTATCACTACTAGAATCGAAAGATCAAGAGTGAATGATTTTGTTTTCATGTGCGGATGCGTGATTGAAGATTCAAGCGCAACAATAAACAACGACTTGTGACATCCGAGCAAGGAGAGTGCTCGTAGAGTGGAACCAAGACGGGGTCTTGGATTCAGGGGGAGCCCCTAAGATTGGCTTACACTTGTAATAGTAGCATAGGGTAGTTATCTGTGTGATGATCACCGATACTTGTATGTTGTGACTTATTACTTCATAGTGAAACCATTCCACTAGCAAAGTGCCCCAAGACGTAGGTGAGTTAGCACCGAACTGGGTAACCATTCTCTGTGTCGTTTTTTTTCTGTTTTGTATTGCGACTGTCACTGTCTGCTTACTGATAAGTTGTTAAGAACATTGTCTCGATATTGTTCGTAACATTTGTTCTGTCTAAGTTAATTAGAATTTCACCTGGTTAACATGTGGAAAAAGACGAGTGAGGGTGCGCGGATGTCCTCTGGTTCATGGGCTTTAAGCTCGAAACATATGACATATAGAGGTCACGTCCAAAACAGACCAATCTTTGATATTATGTCGCTAGGCGTGCCACTTGGTTTGAAAGTTGTGAATTTGTTCTGTAGCTTAAATAACAGTTCGGGCTTCCACCTATTAACTTGAGCTTTTAAGTGCGTTGAGCTTTTAAAATTATTCAGAGGTTGTTCTGTTTTGTACATGATCTTAATATGTAACATGTTTTGGGTTTAAATCCCATGGATCAGAGGGTATTCCTGCTCGTCAATTTTCACGTGCATTTCAATCCGGTTTATAAGTGAGAGATAGAGTGTTAAAGTATAACATCTAAAGATATGATCTGTTCACCGATTTTTTCTTATCTACCAACTTGAACTTTTAGATGAGTTAAACTTTTGACAATAAAATATGTCAATTAGACGAGGAATAACAAATTTATAAACACAAATTTGATATTACTCTCACATGCCTACTTTTTAATCAGCAAACAAGGATATATTAGTCAATATTTTGTGAATCTATTACTCAATTGGTGGGTTGAAGCGAGATTATTTTGTGAAATACTAAAATAAGGATAGTAGTCAATATTATGCTTGAAGGCAAGTTTGTGGTTGTGATAAATAGAGGTCAACTCTCTAGTCTCAGTGTAGGGCAAAGCATAAACAATTATAAAATGACTGACAAGCATAGCTGTATAGTTCTTGTCTTGATATATAGATATAGATTGAGAGCAAATTAAAAGGGCTTGGAAGGAAAGGTATGAGCTCAAAACAGGTGCAGTTGCTGTCTTCATGCCTGGCTCTCAATCTCATCATAATAGGAATAGCACATCTCTCTTCCGGAGCCACCTTGTTGCCGGACGATGAAGGTACGTATAACACATATATACATAAAATAAGTTGATTGATTCTCATAGCTAGTCATGAATATTTACTGTGGACAGTTGAAGCATTGCGCGACGTAGCAAAAACATTGGGGAAGAGGAACTGGAATTTCAGCGTAGATCCGTGCAGCGGACAGTCGGGATGGGCAACGCCCGATGCTGCTAATGGTTTTCAAAACGCGGTGGCCTGCAACTGTTCCTTCTCCGATGCTCCCATCTGCCATGTCGTTTCAATGTGTGTTCCCTATCCTCATTCCTTTAATAATCTGATGCTCAAAAGCAAAACAAATTAAAAATGATAGCGATATCTTCGTTAGTTTATTGCAGTATGAGTTGTCAATGGGGAAAAGATTGGAATATTGTTAGGTGGAATGTCACATTTTTTACTTTAGAATAGTCTTTTTTTTTATTTAATTACACAGATGTAAAATTTATATGCAAAAATTTACCGCGGCTGTGTACTTTGTTAATAAATTAGCAAAGTAGTGTGTGAAGTTTAATTTTTTTGCAAAATGTATGTTTTTTAGAAAACTGACGAAATTATCTTTAAATTAATAACTGAACTTTTTAACTTAAAAAATAATTAAATTACAATTTTTGTTAAAAGATAATTTGAGAAATTTCTTTTATATATTTTTATAGCAATTTTTGAGCCTCGTACATGTTGAGTTTTGAACCCCGTTATGATTAAGATGGTAGATTTAGGATATGATGTAATTAAAAAAAGAGGTAAATGACAGTAGCCACACCCAACAATACCCAAATGACAGATAACCACCTCAGTTTTAAAAGTGAACACTTAGCTACACTCAATAATAAAAAATTAACAGTTAGCACCTACCGTTAGATTTTTTGATGGAACCCGTTAAAAATTTAAGTAAAAAGATGAAAATGCCCTTGTTCAGACTTCAAATTTTCAGAACCATGCCATTGTGAGGATTTTGGTTGTTTCTCCGATGACCGTGACTCAAAATTCGCCGGCCTCGTCTCCGACCTCCGACCGACTTTTCCGGTCGTCCTCGCCTCCTAACCACTGATCGGAGGCTCGCCGAAAATATCGTCGGAGATGCACTACACCATTTTGGACATTTGGGAAAAGCACGCAACCAAACCCATAATGTACGCAACACGAAAGTTTGGCTGCGTAAAGTACGCAGCGCGAAAAACGCAGCCCGAGCATGTTTGCGTTGCGTACAGTAAGCAGCGTGAATTTGGGATGCGGACAAAACAGTGTACACAGCCCCAATTAATTAAAATAATTTTAAAAAATCACCCAAATCTCAAATCCAGTAGCCAAAAATCCAAATCTCAGTAGCCAGAATCAAATCACAATACTCGAAAGCCCCCAAATCCACTAATAGAAACCCAAAACAATACACATGAACCCAAAAATCTATACCAAAACTATCAAGTGTGTACACATTAAATAGAAAAATTAACTAAACTAAAAGCCCTAGATGAACAATTAAGAACAAGAAAATAGAGAGGTTATTTACAACAATATAGAGATACTTCGGAGAATAAAATCATATTTGTTGGAGAGAGACTCACGGAGGAGGTAAATCTGGACGGTGAAGCTCTTGTGGAGGGGTACAAAATCTCCAAAAAAAACGCCCATAACAATCCCAGAAAACTATTAACCGGTCGAGTTAAGCCTCGTCGTTCAGATCCAGCGCTGCGCATCGGCACCAGCTTCGGCGGAGGAGGCGGGGAATTGGCGGAGTGCGGTGAGGTTTTCCGGGCATCGACGATTGAGCAAAGACCCGAGAAGTGCTGTTGAGGCTGGTCGGGGGCGCACGGTGATGAGAGAGGCCGAGTTTGGACGAAGGCGTGGAAGAAGAAGGAGAGGAAGATGTGTGGAGAGTGGTTGAGAGAAGTGTGGTTGAGAGGATAAGATGAATGAAATTAATTAAATGGGCAGTTGAAAGGATAAGATAAATAAAATAAAATAAAATAAATAGATGGGGCTGCGTACATAAGTCATTCGGGCTGCGTACAAGCATGCGCGCAGCCAAAATGCGTTGTGTACAAGCCTGTACGTAGCTCGAATATTATTTCGTTACGTATGTGCTTGCACACAACCTGAATTAGCTGCGTACGTGCCCAATATACGCATCATGTATGTCCAAATGGTGTAGTGATGCTCCCCATGCATTTACGCGACCAGACCCTCGAGGCGGCGATGAGGTTGTACCGTCGCGAGAAAAGAGGCGGAGGACCGGAGACGAGTATGGCTGAAGTCGACGGAGCTCGCCAAAACTCGCCGGAATCAATGATTTTTTTCAGCTCCGCAGAGGTCGACCTCGGCTTCGGTCCTAACGCCGACACGCAAGCCCCCATGCCTCTACCTAGACGCTTCAATTCACCATAGTTGGAAATGTAAAGCATCGATTTTTAATTCTTGATCATTTCCTTGTAAAGTAGATAGAGAAAGAGGAAAGGAAAAAAAGAATTAACTACATATACACAAAATATAAAGTTTGTGGGTTATGTTGAAGCAGAGGAATAGGCAAAAAAATAGAGAAGAAAATAGGATTGGTCAAGCAGAGTGTCTCTGGTTGTTGTTGATTTGGAGTAGGGCTGCTCATCGGGTCGGGTAGACCCGACCAGTTTTGGACCTGACTCGATCTATGTCGGGTCCAGTGGGTTGGACCAGAAACTTGACCCAACTTCATGGTCGGGTGGTCGGGTTTGACTCGGTCGGATGTCGGGTCGAGTCGGGTCAAACCCAACACACCCGATAGGCCCAATAACTGAGCCCATTACGATTTTCAGAAGTGAGGCCCAATAAAAAATGAGCCCATAATAGTTTTTTTATTCATTTCCCACTCCCACAGAAGCAACACTTGACAAATAAAGAACCACAAAACCCATTTTAATCTGAATTGAAACCCCAAATTCAGAACATTAAACCCCTAAATTTAACCGAAACCCCCAATGTCAGAACCCTAAAACCCCAATTTTAATTCGAAGTGAAATTGAAATTAAAACTCCCAAAATTAAAACTCTAAATCCCCAAAATCAAACCCCAATTTCAGAAACCAAAACCCCAATTTAAAACCCAATTTCAAAATCTAAATTGAAATTAAATCGCCTAATTTCATAACCCTAAACCCCCAATTTTAATCTGAATTGAAATAGAAATTAAAAACCCCAAAATTAGAATCTTAAATCCACAATATTAAACCCCAATTTCAAAAATCGAAACCCCAAATTAAAACCCCTAATTCGAAAGCCAATTTCAGAACCCTGATTTCTAATTAAACCCACAAAATCAACCCCAATCGAAGCAGAAACCCTCAATTTCGAATTAAAGTTACATAATCCCTAAATTCCCAACCCATAAATAGAAGATGAAATGAACCCCCTTACTTACCGTCACTAGAGTTCCAAACATCGTCTGTGTTGACTTGACTTGAAGTATGCATCAGCTCCACTAGTCTCCACCGGAGAATTGATCCGTTGGAGAATCCTCTCTCCACCATTGATGATTTATAGTGGCAGAGAGGGTTCTCCAACATATCAATTCACAACGGTAACATGTGAATCGATCCGTTGTGGGGAGAGAGAGTAGTTTCAGATGATGAGACAGGACGGTCGAGGACGATGGACGGGAGAGAAGGCTCAGGCTACAGTCGTCGAAGCTAGGGTTTCTGTGAGAACGACGACATGAGTTGTTGAATCGCATTGAAGTATGAGAAGAGGATAGATAAGGTAGAGAATCGATCGGTGATATCTGTGTGGTTCTAGGCGTGACACGTTAACAAGGTCGACGGCTGATGATCATTCGGTGGACTCCAATCAACAGCAAGGAGGGTGCCATGTCTACAGATTCGTGTGAGTTTGAGAGTTAAGAGACTGAGTTTTATAAACTCTCACAAAATTCCCACATCGATACACACATGAGACTTTGTGAGAGTTTATAAACTCACAAGTCTCAACAATTACTAACTTGAGTTGTCGGGCTGGGCTTCCTTAGTTGGTCGGGCGGGCTGCTTGACTGAGTATTATGTAAGGGCTGGCTCATTTATTAATTGTGGTCGGGTGAGTCGGGTTACTCGGTGGTTTTATAAATCCCACCCGAATCCAACCTGATTTTCATATGGTTTTGTCGGGTCACGGGTCAATCGGGTTTGAGTCGAGTTGGGTCGTCGGGTGAGTCGGGTTTCGGGTCATAATGGAAAGCTCTAGTTTGGAGGAAGAGGAAAAATCTATATTTAAATAATAAAATTAATTAATGACCCCAAAAAAGTAAAAGAAAAGAGAAATCAAAATTATATAATAAAAACATAGTTTTGAAAATTTGAAGTCTGACCAAGGACATTTCCATCTTTTTACTTAAAATTTTAACAAATTCCATCCAAATATCTAACGGTAGGTGCTAACTGTCAATTTTTTTATTGTTGGGTGCATCTAGGTGTCCACCATAGGTATCGGATCGGATTTGGGTATGAAAAATGAGAACTGAATCAACTCGGTTCGGTTCCGGTTCTGAGAGTACAGAACTGCTAATTAATCGGTTCAGAACCGAACCAGTTTTGGGAGTTTTAATTAGTATTTTTTGTATTTCAATTTTATGTTTTTGCCTAAAAAAGAGTTTAATTGCGTATAATTTTTACCATAAATTGAACAATATATAAATATCACATTAATTGGGTCTAATTTGATAAAACTATACAACTATACTAAAGAACCAGACATTTAATCTCATAATTAATTATTCAGTTGGGTAGAACCGGGAACCGGAACGTAGAACTGCGCCCAAAACCAGACCGATACCCACTTATCAGGTCCGAATTTCGATCTCTAAAATGGATAACCGATTGATTCTGTCCGGTTCTAGTCGGTTTGGTCCGATTTCAGAACCGTCTCCAACCCTAGTTGAGTATGTCGTACTGTTTTTTACCCTAAAAACAAATTAAATAACATTATCTTGGAAAAATGTAATATTATTACTTGCACGACATTTTATTTAATCAAATCATTTTTCCTACATTTTATTAAATAATGATATCAAAATATTGACATGGACTACGAAAATATTAACAAGAGTTTTTGGTAATTTTCTCAATATATTATTACTCAAATTAGGGTCCTTATTCCCGATTAACCGGAACCTGTGCTGGAAATCCATAACCGACCGGAGTATGGTCGGTTTCCAGAAATGGGAACCGAAACTGATCGGAATTTGGCCGGTAATCAAGATGTCGGTTAACCGGAAATTGACACTGGTTTTCCGGTGTACTCGAAACCGGTACTAACACTATGAATTTGCATATTTGCCTCCAAATTGTAGTGTGTAGGTTTTTCGTCGAGTTCGACGGCTCGGAACGGTGATGGCTTTCCGGCAAGATTAGCTCCTGTGACTTGTGAGAGAAAGGAGTAGATGAAACTCAGGGAATGAAAATACGACACAAATTAACAAAACCCAAAAGTTTAAAATAGAACATAAATCTAAAATTGTTTATTTGAGAGAGAAATAAAGAAAATGAATAAATTGAATAGAAGAACACATATCAATCATCCATGGAGGAAAGGAAGAGAGGGAAGAAGAGAGAAGATGGAGATAGAGGTGTTGGAAAGTGGAGAGAAGAGACAAGGTGTTGGGAAGTGGGAAGAGACAAAAGTGAGAGAGATGATGAACCGTTTTCGGTGGTGATAAAGAGAGAAAGGTGAGGCAGGGTAGGGTGCCCTCACATCACTCATCATCATTTTCATTGGCATTTTTGTAAAAAATGCGTGGAGGGAAAAGCTGTGTGTATGGGAAGCTGCGTGGATGGAGGAGGGCCACTGATTTGGATTCATCAACGGCTATAATTACTCAATAGTTATTTAGTTCGACCATTGCCAGTTATACCAGTTAACCGTAGTTTTCATTCCTCAAAACCGAAAACTGAATCGGACGTTACCGATTTAAAAAAATTATAACCGAACATGTGCCGGTTCCGGTCGGTTTCCCGGTTTACGTTTTTTTAGCAGCCCTAACTCAAATAAATATTGATGTTATCATTGATTCATTATCCCTTAAATTAAGTGTTTTCTTTATAGATAAGTAAGTAAATAATTATAAGTATATATCATGACAGAGTCCTGAAAGCACAGTCTCTGCAGGGGACGCTCCCACCACAGCTCATTCGATTCCCTCACCTCCAAGAAATGTAAGTATGCTTTTCTTTCACCATTTTTACACGTTCAAGAACTTGCTTAATTATATTGTTTATTTCTGCTTCAAGTTCATATGAATTGAAAACTGACAAATTTAGATTACTTGTTGTTTTAAATAACACTATAGACTGACTTCAAGTTCTTGCAGTGACCTTACTTACAACTACCTCAACGGTACCCTTCCTCCGGAATGGGGCTCAATGAAACTTGTCCAAATGTACACTCTTCTTTCTCAAATTTTATATTTTCAATTTACTTTTCTGATGAAACTAACAAATGGGCGTTAATGAAGTTCCATTTATGGAAATCGGGTTTCGGGCTCAATACCAAAAGAGTTTGGAAACATCTCCACTCTTTCAAGTTTGTAAGTCTTCTCAACTTGTTCATACCTGATTTTGTTAATGATGTGAATCTTGATTTGCTGTTTTTAATGTTTAGAGTACTCGAGTACAATCAGCTCTCTGGAGGTCTTCCTCCCGAGCTTGGGAATCTGCCACAAATACAGAGATTGTAAGACATTTTCGAACAATTCATATTAGTAATTCATTGATTGTTTTTGTGATTTTATTTCTTTATTTTTGGGTTCATATAGAGATGTTACATCAAATTATCTCAGTGGAGAGTTGCCTGCAAGCCTTGCAAAGCTGACTACATTGACGGAACTGTAAGCTTCTGATGTTTCTTGATCATTCATGATTTGAACAGGTCAACCCGATTTCAGATTTCCTTATAACGAGTTTGTTTAGTCGTAATATTTGCTTGTTCTACATGATGTAGTCGGATAAGCGACAACCAATTCACTGGGAAGATACCAAACTTTATTCAAAACTGGACAAACCTTCAACTATTGTGAGGGATTTGTTATTATGACCGTTTAAATGCTACCTAGCTACACATGATGTGTTAATTCTTTCATGTGTTGAATTTGGTTGACAGAGCTATACAAGCTAGTGGTTTGGACGGGCCAATTCCATCCAGCATTGCTGCTTTGGTGAACTTAACTGATTTGTTAGTATATTAACATACCTTTAGTTTCAAGGATTTCAGGGCATTGAAGATAGACTGTGTTATATTATGAATAGTCATTTTTGAATTTCATAATTATACAGGAGAATCAGTGACTTGAGTGGAGCTGAGCAGCCCTTTCCGCCCCTTAATGCTATGACAAAGATGCAGTACTTGTGAGTTGATTGCTTATTTACGCAAATCTAAAAAATTATCATTTTCTTTTCAACTCTACGGTGAAGTAATGTAATATTTAGCTATGTTAATACTTAATAGGGTATTGAGGAGCTGCAATATTAGCGACACACTACCTAACTATTTCTCGGAAATGGGCGGAAACTTGAAAGTCTTGTAAGTAGGCATTTGCCCTATTTTAACCTTCTTCCTTTTTTCTGTATGCATCTAGAAATAGATTCGTATTAGTTTGATGAGAATGGAAAGTACATGAATTTGTTTATAAATTATGCAGAATGCATCACAATTTCGATTCTCACATCCATTCCCATTCCCTCACATTGCCACTTTCAACACCTCCAAATTGACATTCCCATTCCCTAATGCTTTTATGCCCCGAAATATAAGAACATATTGCACTTAAGGGGAATAGCTTTCTCAGACCCATCCAAATAATCAAATAACCAAAAAGCCATCTTACTGAAGTATGTTGCATGTGACCTTGATCTCTAATGTTGTCAACAACTTCATTTTTCTCTTGTATTTTCTCTTATGTGTTCCTCATGCAGAGATCTGAGTTTTAACAACCTACGAGGAGAAATCCCAACAAGTTATGCCAATTCCAAAAAAGTGAATTACATGTATGCACTCTCATAGTTCATTGTTACAGATTTGGGATTAATTCCTCAAATCGTACTGAGTTTATGGTGTTGATGTTTTAGGTACTTAACCGGGAATTCCTTGACTGGTTCAGTGCCTGATTGGATGCCGAAAAGAGCAGACAACATGTGAATTATCCTCTCCACCTATAATGTGTTAAACAAGTACTGTAACAGTATAAGGACTTTCCTATACCTATAGTGCATTTTATTTACCTAAATTCTTTATTTATATGCAGGGATCTTTCCTATAACAACTTCAGTGTTGGAAGCTCAAAAAACTGTCAAGACGGCAATATGTAAGAATGTTCTGCGGGAGCATCTTCCTTTTCCTTTACGTGCATTCAAATTATTATTTACCGTGTTTTGTTTTCCGTAGGAACTTGTTTGGAAATTCTTTGAAGGGAAATAACTCGTAAGTGCTCAATTAAAATTCAAGAATGAATCCCTGTGTATATTTTGGCGTAAAATTTCCTCTATTAAGTTATGATGTTTTATTCACGTCGTTGTACACCTGATTTCACTGTTATTTCAGTTCTGTTCTTCAGTGCTTAAGCCAGTCCTCTTGTCAAAAGAGTAAGTTACTACTATTCATGATTATTTAACTATGATGGAAATGCTCCATTTCTATAAGCAATAAACTTTTTCTTGCTGATAAAAAAACTATGATGAACATGTAGATAAATTTTTACCTTGTAGCTTACTTTTGTAAATGGTTACTGAAAATTATTGTTCTCTTCTTGTATAGCCTGGTACAGTCTTCACATAAATTGCGGTGGGGAGGAAGTGAGTGTAAATGGAAATGCCACATATGAGGACGATATGGATTCAGCTGGACCTTCAAGATTCTTTGAAAAGTCGGTTTCAAATTGGGCCTTCAGCAGCACTGGTCATTTCATGAACGATGCACGCTCTTATAAATCCTACATTTGGACGAATTCATCTACTCTCTCAATGGAAAATCCAAAACTTTACATGAATGCTCGGCTTTCTCCTATCTCTCTCTCGTACTATGCATTTTGTATGGGAAACGGAAACTACAGTGTAAAACTCCATTTTGCGGAGATTATGTTCACTGATGACAAAACATATGGTAGCCTGGGAAGGCGCTTTTTCGATGTCTACATCCAGGTGCATTCGCTTGGTCTTTCATGCTGAATGAATTTGAATTGCTTAAACTTGAGTTAATATATATGTTACTTACATTGACACTAATGTAGGGAAAGCTGGTACAAAAGGACTTTAACATTGCAGCTGAAGCAGGT
Source organism: Geranium rotundifolium (assembly GCA_963920655.1). NCBI lineage: Eukaryota > Viridiplantae > Streptophyta > Magnoliopsida > Geraniales > Geraniaceae > Geranium > Geranium rotundifolium. Next base: position 2,410,119 of record OY987312.1, read on the forward strand.
GGAGTTGGCAAGGCAATAATAAAAAACTTCACTACCGTCGTGACTAACAATACCCTGGAGATACGTTTCTATTGGGCGGGGAAAGGGACAAATGCCATACCTTCTATGGGAGTCTATGGTCCCCTTATATCAGCTATATCTGTTAATCCCAGTATGTTGAGCACTTAAGTAAAACTATTGTTATTATCAATCTTAATATATAGGTAATTGTTGATACTTGGGGCAAATCCAATCTTAATAGTTCTTATATTTTCTTTATTGTTGCAGACTTTGTACCCCCGTCAGAAAATGAAAGTAGTGCCTTTTTAGTTGGTACAGTAATTGGAATCGTCGGTTCCATAACATTTATTGTTTTTCTGGTTCTTGGTATCCTTTGGTGGAAAGGCTGTTTTGGACGAAGAAAAGCAACGACACAAGGTATTTCTAAAACAATTTCTTGTTATGGGAATTCTGTGAACATTACTATATACATATTCCCTTCTGCAGATGATCTAAAGGGTCTAGAGCTAAAGACTGGTTCCTTTACCTTGAGTCAAATAAGAGCTGCCACAAATAACTTCAGTGCGGATAATAAAATAGGAGAAGGTGGTTTCGGTCCTGTTTACAAGGTATTTGACATAGTTCTTTTTTATGAGGCTTAATTGAATTGGTTCCTATCAGCAATAGTTTCTCAAAGTCCCGCCTTGCCCCGCTCTCCAGGGTGTTTTGTCAGATGGCACTGTAATAGCCGCAAAGAAGCTTTCTTCCAAATCAAAGCAAGGAAATCGTGAGTTTGTGAATGAAATTGGCATGATTTCGTCGCTTCAACATCCTCATCTCGTGAAGCTCTATGGTTGTTGTATAGAAGGAAATCAGTTGGTTCTGCTATACGAGTACATGGAAAATAACAGCCTTGCACATGCTTTGTTCGGTAAGTTTCAGTTAAGTTGGTTGACTATATATATATATATATATATATATATATTGTGTTTGGTATGAGATAATTAATCTCAGTAATTTTAAAGGTCCAGAAGAACAGAAACTGAAATTGGACTGGCCAACAAGGCAAATGATATGTGTGGGAATAGCAAGGGGGTTGACTTACCTTCACGAAGAATCAAGATTAAAGATTGTTCACAGAGACATTAAGGCAAATAATGTCCTGCTTGATGAGAATCTGAAACCCAAGATATCTGACTTTGGTTTGGCCAAACTTGACGAAGAGGATAAAACCCATATGAGTACAAGAATTGCAGGAACTTTGTGAGTTACTAAAAACCGTATATCATGAGCATTGCTACTACTTCCTTGGTTAAATCTATAAATGTTTGATGCGTGGTGATGTTGATTTGTTGCAGTGGATACATGGCACCTGAATATGCAATGCACGGCCATTTAACTGAGAAAGCAGATGTATATAGTTTTGGAATTGTTGCTTTGGAGATTGTTAGTGGGAGAAGCAACATAAGTCGCCAGTCAGATGGAGAATGTTTCAATCTTCTTGACTGGGTAAGCTTAATTATGTCAATCAGGGTTTCTTATCGATAGTAGGGAAAAAGACATTTTAGTACACCTAACTATTATTGTTTCGTACTTTGTTAACCCCACTATTTTTTTTTTAGTATCTCAACTTGTATTTTGGGACATTTTACTACCCATATCTGTTATTTTGGGACAAATTTTAGCATCAAAATGTCCCAAAATACAAGTTAGGGTACTAAACAATTTTTTTTTTGTTGAGATAGCAAAGTGTGAAACAATCATAGTTAAGTGTAGTAAAGCATCATTTTCTTCTGTTAGTATTTAGTTTATTTCATTGTTAGTGATAATTGGTTCTCAAATTAGTATATGTGTGTTCCCTGTACAAAGGGTTATCTCATTGTATTAAAGGGCGAAGAATTATTAATGAAGCATTAGATTGGCGTCTCTTACTTGTTGAAAGTATTGTTTGTAGAGCAGTTAATTTAGAAACAATGTGATGTATATTTGCAGGCTCTTGTTTTGAAGGAGAGAGGAACTCCAATGGAGCTGGTGGATCCACGGCTCGGCTCAAACGTCAAGAAAACAGAAGTGATGAGAATGATCAATGTGGCGTTGCTCTGTGCCAATGCCTCTCCAGCAGCAAGGCCTAGCATGTCTTCCGTGGTGAGCATTCTTCAAGGCAAGACCTCTGTTGAAGAGCTGATTTCGAATTCAAGCGCCTCATACGAAACGATGAAGTTTGAGCAAGTAAAGAAGCAGTATGAGCGTAGTGAAGAAGAGGGTGCACGTGATATGCCATTTTCGAGTGCTTCTACATCTGCGAAAGATCTCTATTCAGTTAGTGAGTTGAACTCTGACTATTTGGAGAAGAGAAGTCGAGCATAGACTGTTCATCACATTGAAAAATACTAGACGAGTCAATGAATAAATTCCGTGTTGCTGAATGTTTAGGAAATCTTCATATTTTTGTCTTCCATTATGTAGAAATGGTTATAACCTTTTATTTTTTTGGTACTGGTGTTTTGTCTTTTCTATTCATATTTTTTTTTGAAAAAAAGAACAATATTATTAAAATTTTCTGTAAAGTACAACAAAATAGAATGGCAGCAAGATCCATATCTACCCCAAGCTAGAGTCCTAATAGAGCAAAATAGTCTTATTCTAAACCATCTTATGACCTGACCACCTTAAAAGTTAAGCATGATGACCAATTAAAACCTAAACATGACAAAAAACAAAATGGTAAAAACACCCGAAAGCAAAACAGAGAAGCAATTACGATGAAACAACAGTTCCACTATCTTCCCTTACTTCTTGTCAATCTGATCATTTACCGAAATCGTCACTTCCAAATTCTGACCACCGACTTCATACTTCTCGACACAAACATTCACAAGACTTTGACGACCCCTCTCGACTCAGTCCATCCAAAAATAAAATTGGATCAGAGCCCTTAGGCTCAAAACCAATCAAGAGAGAGGCGGTATCAGATCTCCAACAAAACTCCTCCCCTAAACTAGGAAAATCTAAAAGTCTGTCGATCACTTTCCGAAGCCCCTACAACACCGACATCCATCGCTGGTCAACCAGAGGAGACTACGCACTCGAGTCTACCTCTCTCTTACAATATCTCTTTGTTCCACAATGAGCACTCGAGTTCGAATCGCCTCTTCCCGAACCCCTAAACTTCGATCGACAGTAGCGACCACAGTAGGGCCCGTCAGGAAGGGAATGTGAGTCGGGGGTGGTTGACCATAGAGAGCCTCATAAGGGGACGTTCCTATACTCGTGTGATATGTGGAGTTGTACCACCACTCTACCAGAGGAACCCAACGTGCCCAGGTTGTAGGATTGTCGCAGCGGAGGTAGGTTTCTAACCCTATGTTAACAACCTCAGTCTATCCATCAGACTAGAGATGATAGGCCGTAGAGAGTTTCTGGGAGATGTGTTGCAGGCGACATAATTCCTTCTAGAATGTGCTATTGGGGTTCATCCCGAAGTTGTTTCTGGGCAGGAGTGAGCCTATTGGGGTTCTTTTGGTTAGGTAAGGGAGGTTTGGAAGGTACTATGGGTAAGGGAGCAGATTGTGGTTTGGTAGGGTAAGTAGAGGGTTGGTAATTTCTGGTTTGTGAAGGATAAGTTCTTTGTGGGTATGGGAAAAGGTTTTTGTGGAGTTGGGATTGCAAAGATTTCTCATTTCTCTTGGCCATAATCAGGGCTTGGTTGAGGTCCTTGGGAAAGTGGAGTCTGAGAGCATCCTCTAGGTCAGGTTTGAGGTGACTGTGAAACACAGCAAGAGTGTCCTTAGGGTTTAGATCCAACTGAGTGATAATGCCCTGAAAATAGTCCTCAACAGAACCCTCATGATGCAAATGAGCTAAATCAGACATAAAATCAGTATATTCACCATCTGTAAATCTGTTAGCCAAAGCTTGTAAATTGTCAGACCATAATAACACAGTGAAACATTAAATTTTCTGTTGTTGTTCATAATGGATATGATGTTTAATAGCAGCACCCTCAAAACCTAGCATAGCCTCTTTAATCATGTCATTTTCTCCAATATTCTCAAGCTGACAATATTGAGCAAATTTCAGTTGTCATGAGAGGAAGTCTTTTGCCATCAAACTTGGGAGGAGCAGGATCAGCTTGCAGAATAGGGGGAGGACCAAAAAGAGATGGACCAGTGATGGATGGGCATGGAGAAAGAGGTGTAGCAGACAAGTTCCTTGCTGGAGTATCAGGCACCATACATGATCTGACCAGAGCACTGAGGTCTCTTGGCTCCTTTTTGACATCAGTCCATTGTAGTTGTGTTTTCTCGAATAAGGTTTTCAAATTGATTCACTTATTTATGCTCTTTAGACTTACAAACTAGATCCTTCGCCTTGAGGCAAATTAAAGCTGCAGCAAACAACTTCAATGAAGACGATAAAATTGGAGAGGGTGGTTTTAGTCCTGTTTATATGGTATTGGGCCTAAACAGTTATTTCATTTGCTTTGCTGAATTGAGCTCCTGGCCTATAGTTGATTAAGTTTAATTCAAGTCTTCAAAGAAGAAACATCATGCTATCGTTGCTATGCCTATTCTACATCCTCATCTTGTAGATCTCTGCTCTGCAGCATCCTCATCTTGTACATCTTTGTGGTTGTTGTACGGAAGGAAATCAATTGATGGTGGTTTACAAATACTTGGAAAATAACAGCCTTGCAAATGCTTTATTTGGTCAGTTTCATCCCAACGGCTTACTTTTAATTGTCTTTGGTATCAAACAAGTCACGCACGTGCACATATACTTAAGCAAACTTACCACTTCAATTCTCCAATGCTTATTGATATGCTGTGAAAGGTCGCGAAGAACAGCAGTTGAAGTTGGGGTGGGCAACAAGACACATGGTTTGTGTGGGAATAGCAAGAGGATTGGCTTACCTTCATGAAGAATCGAGATTGAAGATTGTTCACAGAGACATTAAGGCAACTAACATATTGCTTGATAAGAATCTTAGTGCCAAGATTTCTGGCTAACTTTATGAGGAGGATAATACCCACATAAGTACCAGAATTGCAGGCACATAGTAAGTAAGTTGCTTAGTATATTAGTTCTTTTAGTAAATGTTCAAAGCAATGATGATCGCTCGTACATGATATTGTTGATTTTGCAGTGGATATATGGCACCTGAATATGCAATGCGCGGTCATCTAACTGATAAAGCAGAAGTGTATAGTTTTGGAGTTGTTGCCCTTGAAATCGTCTGTGGGAAAAGGAGCATAGTTGGCCAGTCAAAGTTGTTAAGCGTTCTTGATGCGGTAACCTTACATCCTTATTATATATGCATCCTATATTTGATAATTTTAAATACTTATGCTAACAACATATGATTATGAGTCAGCTGCAAATCATCAAAAGTTGAGGCATAGATGATATGATTAGAATTGAGTGAAATGTAATTGTGATTATGTTGCTACATCTACACGTGTGTAGGCTCGTGTTATTTTGGAAGAAAACGGGGATCTATTGGAGCTGGTTGATTCAAGATTGGGGTCAGACTACTTCAAATAGCAGGCGATGGATATGGTGAAAGTGGGTCTCATATGCACGAATATCTATCCGGCAGCAAGGCCGACAATGTCATCTGTGGTGAGCATGCTGGAGGGCAGGGCTAGTGTTCCAGATCCGGTAATGGATTCAAATATTGACTCGAACTCGGAGAGGAGGTTCCTGGCAATGAAAAAGCATTTTGACGAGATGACCACGAGTGATAGTCAGAGCCTGCTACAGAGTAATACTACTTCCTCGGCAGATCTGTATTCGGTTCATCGTTATTTGGAGAATGAAAGTGACTGATCATTAACTTATCTGATGGATACTTCAAGTTTTACTTCAGTTCTTTAGCTCCAGCCAGAAATATGAATGGGGCATGCAAATTTTATTTGTGATGAATAAAAGATTTGTTGTAAAATGTTAAGATTCGTGGAGTGTATGTAACTGGACTTGTAGCAGGAGATGAGTCAATACATGGTATTGGTGGACTTGTAGCAGAAGAAATGACTTGATAAATTCATTGTGCGATAGATATATGCAATAGTCCGTACAATACAAAAACCTATTACAAATAAATACCTCCTACATTCTCTTTCAAGTTGAGGCATAGATGGTTAATATGTCAAACTTGTTACATAGATAGTCCATTTGTGTCTTGTTATCTACGACTTTGTAGTTTTGTTTGGAGCTTGGTTCTGACCGAAAAGACACCATATAGAGCAAAACAGATTCGTCGACGGTTCCAACATACGCAAGATAACTTTCCAGACTTGATTCGATTGTTTTCTATCGATACTCGAGACTGTACTCCTTAAGATTATATACATTTCATATGATGAAGTCTCTCGGGATACAACGATATCGTGAGTCAAACTTATAATCGTGTCAAAAGGATCACCGAAAACACGAATACGTATGAACAAAAAATTGAGAAATTGATTTTGTTTTGATATAAGGAAAAATGACATGATTTGAAAATTTGAAATCTGACTAAGAGCGTTTTCGTCTTTTTACTTTAAAATTAACATTTTTCATCCAAATATAAGTGTACAGTTTTAAAATTAAGAATAATTATGTGTACTTGAACAATAGTTAGTAAAGTATGAGTACTTTTCCCTAGGATATGATTGAACGTGTAACTACTTGAATTGGATTAATGTAATAAATGAACCAGAGTAATATAACACCTATAGTTTGTCCTTCAATGATCATAAACTCATTGTTATAGCACTTATACTCATTCTAAGTTCACATTCAAACTTCAACAATTATGCAATTTACACTTCGATAATGGGATTGTATAAGAAAACTTAACCCACATTTGGTCTCTATAGTTACGACCTCATGCTTATTGAGATTTATTATTTGAGCGACCTTGTGCATTTACGTGTAATCAGGCCATTGAAATACTGTCCACAAGCCCAACATGCATGAATCTTGGTTTTCTACATCTACTCAGGATCTCTATTCGATTCCTGATTTGAACTCTGACTACTTAAAGAAGAGAATTTCAATATAGGCTGCCTCATGAATACACATTAGACAGTTTCAGACCAATAACTGAATCAATTCTGGGTTGCTGAATACTTAAGGAAATCTCCATTGGGCTTGGAGTACTTATTATTTCTCATTCAGTCATCATTTTCCATTTCAGTCTCTCATTGTAAATTTAACTATTAGTTTTTTTATAAGTTGTGAGAATATTATTGCACTAAAGAAAATGTACAATGACAAAAAGTAACTGAGAAAAACAGAGAGGCAAAGTTACTACAAGACAGAGAACCAAAGTCAGTCGGCTAGAAAGTTCTCGTGAAGAGAGGTCATTTAGATCGGAGGTCTGTCGAGTAGCGTCTTTAAATGGTCAAGATGAGACAGGGAGAAGGTCCAAGCAGCAAGAACCCGGCGAAGAATGTCACCGGTAGAGCATCCAATGACATGAATGTAAATTCCCATAATCTTGATTTTCCGAAAAAAATTGTCGGAGATGCACAAGTACCCTAGAAAACATGGCACATTGTTCCATAAGATGAGGCCAAAAAACGAATCTCAATTTCTTGAGAATCTAGGGGACCGAAATAAGATAGGTTGAATGACCTCACTTTTGGTTTCCTGAATCAAAATGAAGGTTGGCTGGTGATTGGCAATGAGCTTCCAGTGTGACTCTTTGTTTTTGTAAGAAGGTGAAATTTTGATCAGATAGTTATGCAAGATGCCACACACAATGTTACGGATAATGCTATAACATATTGTGTGACTTCTCACGTAGATAACGACGGACAGTAAATATCAAACGTAATAAACAACGACACGCCAAATTGTTTACCCAGTTCGGTGCAACATCCCCTACGTCTGAGGGCTCTCTGCTAGTGGAAAGGTTTCACTATGTAGTAATACGTCAAAAAACATACAAGTACCTATGATCATCACAATATCTATACTTTATGCTACTATTACAAGTGCAAACCTATCTCAGGGTCTTCCCCTGAATCCAAGACACCGTCTTGATTCCATTCTTCGAGCAATCGCTTTGCTCTGTCAGTTCAAGTTGTCGTTGAACGTTTTGGTTGCGTGCAGTCTTCACTCACGCGATCAGTAAACCCCCAATCACCTAGCTCTCAATAGTTAAGGTAATACACAATATCCTCAGCCTCTCAACCTGCAAACCTTCAAGTCTAAGAGTTCTGTAAATTATTGATAGGAAACAACAAAAAACCACCTGATTGCTAAGGGGGTAGCCTGAGCTTTTATAGCAATCGAGTATGAGTACTAACCCTAATGGGTTTTCTCTTTGTCACCGTCTTTCTTCTTTCCAGAATCGGAGACGCGTTGGAACTTACAAGTCCTAATTGTAGTCGTACTTTATGAAGAACATAGAGTTTCCTGATTAGCGTCGAACAAGATGTCAGCCAAGATGTCGCCAATAATGTCATCCAAGATGTCGCATACGATGTTTCGACGTTCTTATGACATATTTTCTAGTTCCTTAAAAATAAGTCAATCACCAAAAACGTCGTAACTACAAAAGGCAATATCTTTAGCATGCCACGTCATACGACTTGATTTGCTCGTTTAGGTGCTAAATGTGATTGATCACTTCAACCATTAGTGAAGTATATTCATTCTCTTACGTTTCGTTATAGCATCACAAACAAGTGTTTCTTATAAAAATTTGATTTTCATTGTAATTTTATTACAAGATTTTGTCAAGAGTGTTACTTACCATCAGTATAAATAATCTCTAATTATACTTGATAATTACTTTTTGATTCTCCCCTGTCAATTGTGGTGAACATGAGGAGCTGTTTTTGACAATTAAAGATCCATTATCAATGGGAGTTGTTGTGAAACGAATCTAAAATTATTGCTACAAACAAACAGTGTTGTTGAAAGATACATATATTTGACAATATCTTATAATATGAATATATCGATCGTCACATACACTACAGTACAAGCCATTGATATGATATAAGTAATTAGTAAAGTATTAAGTTAACAGCTGAGACTGAGAGAGATGAGCCCTCATTTTGACCCAAAAGTCTCCGTCTTCTCCGTCTTCATCTATGAAACCTCACAGCCACAGCCACAGATTCTTCCCAAAACTTTTCATAATTTCTCTAGTCTTTGCCTTGAGCCCCACATCTTCATCATTACCAGGAGATGAAGGTAATTATTTAAATCTCTTCTCTTTTGTACTATATGCATAATTAGTTTGGTTGATGATACAGTGCTAGCATTGCGCGCCATAGCCAAGAGCTTAGGCAAGAGGGACTGGAATTTCAGTGTAGATCCGTGCGGTGGAGAATCAGGTTGGGTCACCCCAAGCTCAGTCCTCAACCAAGTCACCTGCAATTGCTCCTTCTCTGATGCTCCCACCTGCCATATTGTTACCATGTATGTATATGTTTATATCTTCTTTCCTTTTTCCCACTGCTAGTTCATTTTCCTATCTTCTTTTCTGTGAACTGAATTGGGTATTTTTAAAATGCATTGATTGGTCTTCTTTACTTCATGGCTGGTTTCGGGCACATGGTTTTACAGCTTCAATGGAAAATAATAATAAGAAAGGCGTCAATTTGTCAAATACTTGGAAACTTCATTTGCCTTTTCTCAACTCTTTCCTTTGCCTTTATGATTCATATACTTGCTTCCTAGTTCCATAAACTTCCCTTGCATACATGAACATGAATTGATAAACTTCATTTACAAATTACAGCTATACATATTGCTTATGTTATACCATTACTACCGTGACTTCAAGTAAATCTGTTCTTTATGATATATTTGAACTCAGGTTAAAGTATGTTCTCTTTATGATTAAGGCTTTCTTATTTTTCATTAAATAATAAAATTCAAAGCTCTTAACTTGAGATGAAAACAGACAGGTTCTAATCACAGGCTTTTATATTTAACCTTGGTAGCTTTGACACAAACGGTCCTGTTAGGCCCCCATCTGAAGTAGAGCACGTGGATTGTAGTTGCTAGGAGCCCATTTTTGTGCAGGGACATTGACATACGTATATTCATTCACATGACAGAGTCTTGGAAGGACAGTCCCTACAAGGCAAGCTCCCACCAGAAATTACCAGGTTGCCTTTTCTCCAAAAGCTGTAAGTGCCTTGTTTTACTCATTACTGCAGCATTATTCTTTTGGAGAATGTTAATCTTTCATCTTTTCTATAACTTGTCTTGTGCATATTTAGGCATTAGCTGCTATTGCTATTGAGATTACTGCATCTTATTCATATATTCATCAAATGCTTGCAGAAATCTCAATAACAACTACCTTAACGGTACACTCCCGCCAGAATGGGGCTCCACGAAACTGCTCCACATGTATGTATATACCCAGGATTTTGTTCGTCACATTGAGTTCATACCTACATTTTGATACAAACATGTTTATGTGCATCTGCAGTGCCCTTGCCGGGAATCGTATTTCGGGTTCGATACCAAAAGAGTTTGGAAATATATCCACTCTCTTAAATTTGTGAGTTCTTACCTTCCCTTTTCAATTAGGTCTGCTGATATCATGTTGAAATTCAGGTATTTATTTTTTCATACAAACAAAGTTGACTTGCCATGTGAAATGAGCAGAACTTTAGAGGACAATCAGCTCTCAGGAGCAATTCCTCGGGATCTTGGAAATTGGATAAGCATTGAAAGACTGTAAGACCCTTTATTTCTAAGAATATCATTTTGCAGTACTTCAGCGATTAGAAGGTTATGTGTAAATATTATGTTATTTACTGTTTCAGCTATCTTGCCTCAAATAGTTTCAGTGGAGAACTACCTACAACACTAGGAAAACTAACCACGTTGAAAGAATTGTAAGCTTTAATAGTATGTTTGCAATTACATTCATGTTACCACACAACCCATATTGGAAGATTAGTTTGTTCAACGTCATGCAGATGGATTAGCGACAACCAGTTTACAGGAAATATACCAAATTATATCCAGAACTGGACGAATCTTGAAAAACTGTGAGGGCTTTTATTCTGGTGATAACATTATAATCAATGTGATAAGATATTGAGGACTGATTTATACTAAATTTGCTAACCACAGGTTTATCATGGGAAGTGGTTTAAATGGTCCAATTCCCTCTGGAATTGCTGCTTTGGAGAAGTTAACCGACCTGTTAGTACATTGTTTCATGAATGTCAATCACTTAATAAACCACCACTCTTATTACATTTAATATCATATTTACTTGAACGCCGCTATGCAGGAGAATCAGTGATTTGAGTGGACCTGAACAACCATTTCCGCCCCTAAATAATTTGAAGAAATTGCAATTCCTGTGAGTTAGATGCTAACTTGGTTACTTAATTATAATAAGTAAGAACAATGAAGTGATATAATATATTATTGTGTTTACAGAATATTGAGGAGTTGCAATATCATTGGGCAACTGCCGGAATATCTTGGGGAAATGAAGACTTTGAGTACCTTGTTAGTACTCCTTTTTATTTTGTTCGTCTTCCCATTTTCAACATGAAGATGGAATAAGAATTTTTTTTAAATGAAAAGGATTGTATATGCTGGTGACATCTCTCAGTTCAATCTCCACTATATTTTATCTGAAAGGTATAAATTAGTCATAAAAATATGTGCAACAGGCTTCCAATAACTTCATTTAATTGAATGGGCTTGCAGAGATCTCAGCTTTAACAAACTGAATGGAGAAATTCCAAGCAACTTAACCAGTTTATCAAATGTTGTACACATGTAAGTTGTAGACTTTAGTCTGTTACGAAATGGACGTTTTCTTTCAAATCTAGATGCCATTAATCATCAATTGACTCTGATATGCATAATCTTACTGAAATTATAACAAGTTATTTTTTTATGGAAATAAAAAGGTTATTATCTAGTAAACATGTCTTAATCAATTTATTTATTATTGAACATGTCAGTAACTAAATTTCTGAAGTTTGTTTTACTTAGTTATTTAACTGGGAACATGCTGACTGGACTGGTGCCTGACTGGATCAAAAAAGGAGGACAGAAGTGAGCTCTTTTCCAAATATGCACTATCCCCACATTCTTTTAAGGACTTTGTGTAGTTATCAGCATTTCTCATAGAACTGTGTTGTGATGGATTTTGCCTGTGCAGTGATCTTTCATATAACAACTTCACTGTTGATAGCTCTTCAACTTGTCAACAAGGCAATGTGTAAGAATGCTCCTCTCTTTTTTTCTCTCTCTCTCTCTCTCCCCCCTCTCTCTCTCATTATACTTCTTGTTCTTCTGTAGGAACATGTTTGGGAGATCTTTGAATAACAGTAACCCGTAAGTTAAAAATGATAGTTTGAACCATTCAGCATATATGATGTATTTTTTAATAAGTTTGTTTATATGTTTTTCTTTCTAATCTAAATAATATTGGTTATATGACGATTTATCTGACTTTCTGTATCCTTGCATTGTTATTTCAGTGATGTTCCGTGTTTGAGTCATTTCCATTGCCCAAAGAGTGAGTTTATATTATGCCAGTTGTTTATTCAGGGTTGTTCTTCATCAATTAAATAAATTAAATAGAGATAAGGTTGTGATTAAGCTTAGGAGTACCTAGCAAAATGTTCTTGGGAAAGAAAGGTGAACCGAGTAATTTTCCTTTTGTGTAATTTATGGTTTTCTATTTTTTCTCACAGAATCATTTTCTCTTCACATAAATTGTGGTGGAAAGGAAGTAACTGTTGACGGAAATGCTGTGTTTGAAGATGATTCACATCAAGCTGGACCTTCAAATTTCTTGCAGAGCAGTCCTACTTGGACCTTTAGCAACACTGGTCATTTCATGGACGATAGTGCAACTAATGATCTCTACATTACTTCATCAAGCACTACGCTCTCTATGAAGGATTCTGAACTTTACACTAATGCTCGGCTTTCTGCAATCTCCCTCACATACTATGGATTATGTTTGGAAAATGGAAAGTATGTTGTAAAACTCCATTTTGCGGAGCTAATGTTCTCTGATGACGAAACATATAATAGCCTAGGACGACGCGTATTTGACATCTATATTCAGGTACTTAATTGTGGAGTTAATGTTCAATAGTGTTTGAGAAGAGGAATCTGAAATATATGAGAACATTATTGCAGGGAAAGCTTGTGCAAAAGGATTTTAATATTGCAGCCGAAGCGGGTGGCGTTCATAAGGCAATAGTTAAAACGTTTTATGCAGCTGTGACTAGCAAGACATTGGAGATACGTCTATATTGGGCCGGCAAGGGGACAACTGGTATACCTACCAGAGGAGTGTATGGTCCTCTTATATCAGCTATTTCTGCTAATTCAGGTACATTAAATGTCATTCCTAGCAAAAAAATTCTTAAAGTTGGAATCTTTTAAGTCTTCTATAATTTTGATTTATTTAACTTGGAATCCACCATAGATCATGGAAGTGTTACGTTGTCATTGGGTACAATATCTGGCATCGTGGGTGCTGCAGCATCTGTTATATTTCTTGTTCTGGGCATACTTTGGTGGAAAGGTTGCATAGGTCAGAGAAGTACATCATCACAAGGTATTAGAAAAACAAGTGCATAGTAGCTGTACACCAACATTTTTACCACTCCAAATGTGACGTCACTTGTGTTTTATCGAATAAGTTTTGTATATTGATTCACTTATATATGCTCTTTAGACTTACAAACTAGATCCTTCACCTTGAGGCAAATTAAAGCTGCAACAAACAACTTCAATGAAGACAATAAAATTGGAGAGGGTGGTTTTGGTCCTGTTTATAAGGTATTGGGCCTAAACCGTTATTTCATTTGCTTTGTTGAATTGAGCCTTCACCTCTAGTTGATTAAATTTACATCAAGTCTTTAAAGAAGAAACATCACGCTGTCGTTGCTACTCCTATTCTACAGGGTGTTCTGTTTGATGGCACCATAGTTGCAGTGAAGCAGCTTTCTTCCAAATCAAAGCAAGGAACTCGTGAGTTTCTGAATGAAATTGGCATGATCTCTGCTCTGCAGCATCCTCATCTTGTAGATCTATATGGTTGTTGTACGGAAGGAAATCAATTATTGCTGGTTTATGAATACTTGGAAAATAACAGTCTTGCACATGCTTTATTTGGTTAGTTTCATCCCAACGGCTTACTTTTAAGGGAAAATGGCAAAATGGTGTTGTATACTATTACATTTTTGCAAGAGGGTGTTGTGTACTTTGTTGATGACAAAAAAATGCTATGAACTTTGATTTTCTATGCAAAACATATGTTTTGTACAAAAATGACGAAATTGCTTCTAAAAGTAAGTATTACGAATTTAAAAAATTATAATTTCTAACTACAAAATTAAATTACAAAATTTGATTATACGATTTTTAGTTAAAAGAAATTTTCTGAAAAACTTGAAGAATATTTATTTTTTATAATTTTTTAAATAAATAGTTCTTAATTTTGAGGTCAATTTCTTTATTTTTGTACAAACACAAATATTCTGCACAAAAAAATCAAAGTTCACATTACCTTTTTGCCATTATACAAAGTACAAAAAACCCACTTGCAAAATATACAACATATTGTTGCCATTTTCCTTGCTTTTAATTGTCTTTGGTATGAAAGAAGATATCCACATGCACATATATATTTGAACAACTTACCACTTCAATTCTCTAATGCTTTTTAATATTCTGTGACAGGTCGTAAAGAACAGCAGTTGAAATTGGGTTGGGCAACAAGACACATGATTTGTGTGGGAATAGCAAGAGGTTTGGCTTATCTTCATGAAGAATCGAGATTGAAGATTGTTCACCGAGACATTAAGGCAACCAACATATTGCTTGACAAGAATCTAAATGCCAAGATTTCTGACTTTGGCTTGGCCAAACTTTATGAAGAGGATAAAACCCACATGAGCACCAGAATTGCAGGAACTTAGTAAGTCAAGTCACCATATTAGTTTGTAAGTAATTCAAATTCTTTGTGAAAAGAGAAATGATGGTCACTCGTAAATGATATTCTTGATTTTGCAGTGGCTATATGGCACCTGAATATGCAATGCGCGGTCATCTAACTGATAAAGCAGATGTGTATAGTTTTGGAGTTGTTGCCCTAGAAATTGTCTGTGGGAAGAGGAGCATATGCCACCAATCAGAGTGGTTAAACGTTCTTGACATGGTAACCTTAAATCCTTATTATATATGTATCTTATATATGTTGACACATTTAAATATTCTTGTTAACAGCATATGGTTATGAGTTAGGTGAGTGATTTACAAATAAACAAAAGTCGAGACATATTATGATTATGTTGCTACACGTGTGTAGGCTCTCGTTATTTTTAAAGAAAACGGGAATCTATTGGAGCTGGTTGATTCAAGGTTGGGGTCAGACTACGACAAAGAGCAGGCGATGGATATGGTGAAAGTGGGTCTCCTATGCACCAACATCTATCCGGCAGCAAGGCTGACAATGTCATCTGTGGTGAGCATGCTAGAGGGCAGGGCTGGTGTTCCAGATCCGGTAATGGATTCAAGTATAGACTCGAGCTCGGAGAAGAGGTTCCTGGCGATGAAAAAGCATTTTGAAGAGCTGAGCATGAGTGATAGCCAGAGCCTGCTTCAGAGTAGTACTAATATGTCAAGTACAATTGGAGGGCCATCTACTACTACTTCCTCGGCAGATCTTTATTCAGTTAATAGCTATTTGGAGAATGGAGTTGGGAAATGACTGATCATTTAATTTTTTAATGTTGGGATGTTCTGATATATGTACACTACTTCAATTTTGTACCCCCACCAGAAATATGAAGGTTGCATACAAATTTTACTTGTGATGCATACAAGATTTGTTGTATAATATGTGTAACTGGAAATTCCGAGGATGAGAGGAGAATGAGTGTAAAGCTACTTTCAAGTATGGCTTTGTTTATTGCAACATCCGTGGACTTTGCGGATAAAAACATAGGCACCATGCCAATTTTTTTCCCCAAACCATATAAGGCCCATTGCAACGGGTATGTATCTTGTGCAAAATACATATGCATCATACCCAAGTTTTATATTACATTCCACGCATGGACAATTAAAATTAAAACAGTTTGAGATAAACTTAAGTCTACAAAAATTGAATAACAATACTTGTTCATTCATACGCATGTTAGATTAAAATCCTCTTTTGGGCATATATGTGTATAATGCATGATGTTATTTTAAGGTTTTGATGCATGTTAAAGTGACCAACTAGAATAAATGTATCAATGATATTAAAATATTATGGTATATATTGTGTAGACCATAGATATTTTAAGGTAATTTATAATTTGGTGATAGGTCGAATTATGAATTATACAAATAGAATAACTGAAGGGTAGTAGTCCCTAATAATCATATCACTTTTATGTTTCTTTTATACCTCATAATGCCGGTGTGATAGAGACTCTGAATTGTTGGTGGAACAAGACTAATAAGATTCTCTAATCCAGTCAAATGCAGATTCAAGTAAATATACTTCCGCTATTATTGATTAAGTTACAATTGTTTTAATTTTACAAATGATTCATGATTTATAATGATGTATATTCAATCAAGGGGTAATTTCATTTGGGTCACCACAAAAGTTTGTATTCTCACTTAGATCACTAATAATCTAATTTATTTTGTGAAGTCACCATGGACATATTTAGTCTGACTGTTATAACTTCTGTTACTTTTTTTGTTATCTCGCCTATGTGTGCTGCACGTGACCACAAAATACGTTGGATGTGCAAAATGCACGGTAAGAGATAGTTGTATTGCAACCCTAATTTTTCTAAACTCGATTTCGGATTCAGTGTTTTGAATCCAATAATTTTTCTCGGTGATTTGATGATAAAATAATTTGACTTTTGAGATGGATGGTTCAGTTTGAGCAATGAAACAAGTCTCCCTCGACTTCCCCTCTTTAAAGACAATGTTTTCCAATATTCGTGTGTTGCACTTAATATCAAAGGTTTCATATGAGAGGTTGTGATACCTAATTAGGGGTAGTTTGACCATTATTAAAAAAATTGTGGACACATGCTGCGCACATGGGCGAGATAACGGAAAAAAAGTAACGAAAGTTATGATAGTGAGACTACATATGTTTTTGGTGACCTCATAAAATAAAATAAATTTTTGGGGACCTAAGTGACACAACAAATTTTTGTGGTGACCTAAGTGAAATTACCCTTCAATCAATTTTACAATTTGATTTAGGGGTAATTCCACTTAAGTCACCGCAAAAGTTTGTAATCTCACTTAGGTCACCATAATTTTAATTTAATTTCTGAGGTTACCACAAAAGTTTGTAGTCTCATTTAGATCACCATAATCCTAATTTAATTTCTGAGGTCATCACAATGAACTTTTGTCTCACTGTTGGTCTATTTTTATTTTGAAAAGACCAAAATGTCCCTCACCTCCTTTTCTTCTTCACGACCCCTCCCTCACTTCATTCATCGACAAAGATCCTCCCTCTGCCACCTCATCTCCCGCCTCGACCTCAGCGGCGCCAATCACCTCTCCATCGCCTCCCTCCGGTGGCGCCACCGCCCTTTCCTCCACCTCACCCGCGTCGGTACCTTAGACGACGATTTCTTCTTCTCCGACGACGACCGCTCCGTTTTCGGATCGAGTCGGAAACAACCACCAATTGACACCTTCACTGTGGGTCAAGTTTCTTGAAATTGCCTCGACCAGAGACGGACATGCCCACCAGCCGAAGCGAAAAAAAGAGAGGGCAACTAGGTGGAGGATGTGGGTGAAGGGAACGACATTGTAGGTGGTGGTCGGGGAGGAGTAGAAGGTGGTGGTCGGCGGTGGAGTGGAGGGAAATGACATTTTTGAAGAGAAATGACATATTTTGAAATTTTAAAAACAAATGAGGTGCATTTTGGTCTTTTCAAAATAAAAATAGACCAACAGTGAGACAAAAGTTCATTATGGTGACCTCTGAAATTAAATTAAAATTATGGTGACCTAAGTGAGACTATAAACTGTTGTGGTGATCTCAGAAATTAAGTTAAAATTATGGTGACTTAAGTGAGACTACAAACTTTTGTGGTGACCTAAATAAAATTACCCCTTTGATTTCAATCTCACGTGTTATACGTTGACTGAGTATTCTTAATAAAATCCTACCGTAGAAACCTACTGCATTCTATAAAACTAGAACTTTATCCAAATTTGTGTTCAATAATTACATGCAACTCCATTACATCTCAAAATAAATCAACTTCCACAACAATACTTCAATTATTACAATAAACACTACATTTACGTGGTTCATTCTATCCAAATCTCTTACTAATACAATATTTATATTCTTTTCTTCCTACCTATCCATGCTACAGTTTAACAATTTGGCCTCAACTACAACTTTCAGCTGTCACAAAAACAAATTCTAGTTTGAATTGTACCATCCATGCAATTTATCCTCTTATACAATCCAGGTAGTGTTGGAATAAGATACCCAGAATGACGTGGCACGCAAAACCGTATTCAAATACTTTTGTTGTCGATATTTGATATTGAGCAGACGAAGATGAATAAATAAGAACCGTGCCGTGGTATGGAGGCCACTGACTTGAAAGCAATTATTCCGGGTGGACTGTGGTGGCGATCAAATTCGGTTGCTTCCGAGGTTAACACAATTGTCCCTCAGATGTGAGCCCACTCGCACAGCTGAGGCTGGAACAATGAAGACTTTGACCAGGAGAAAACAAATCTTACCAAAGAATTTCTGCCGATTGAACAAACAACAGTCTGAAGACCGTCTAATTGTGCAATCGAAGAAAGACGAAAGAAGAAAATCGGGAAAACAGTTCGAGAATGATTTTGGCAGCAAGTCATTATTTTTGGCAGCAAGTTGTGTGTGTCAAATGGTGAGACACCCCTCAGTATTTATAAAAATATCTGAGGGGAAATGAATTAAACTCACACATAATGACACATTAAACCAGCTCATCAATGCCTCAAATAAATACATGTAACAACCAAAATTAATTCACGAATTAAAAACAGATTTAAATTCAAATTTCAAAAGTCATTTAAAATCAAATTTGAATTTAAATTTCATTTAAAATCATATTTAAATTCAAAAAGATTTGAATTCAAAACAAATCTGATTTTAAATAAAAGAATTTTATTTATTTTTAAATCAAGAAACTAAAATCAGGTTTAGCCCGCACCGCAGTGCTCTACCAAAGCCCAAAGCTCAAAGCCCAAAACCCAAAACCCAAAACCCAAAGCCGGTCTGGACCCCGGACCCGGTCCCGTGCCTGAGCCAGACGGACGGCGGCGGCGGCGCGCGTGTGGGTTTGGCCCAAGACTCAGGTTACCCCTTATTAGGCCCACTCAAACTATAGTGGAGAGCAAAACAATTTAAACCCAAAAAACATTTTCAATTCTTTCAATGTGAGATTCCAACAAATGAGGCTTTTAACCAATCAAACCCCAACAGGTAGCATTCTCTTTCTAAATTTATAAGTTTTTAAATCAACCGATGAAAGAACTTGCATTTGGATGTGCTTTGTCATAACTAATTTCAATTGTTATTACACCACACCAAAAATTTGCAACAATTCTTGTAAACTTTAACACTAATCCTAACCGTATCACCCGATGTTTAAGGCCTTAAATTTTAGAGTTCAAGAAAATCAATCCGGGAATTTTATGAAATTAGTATATACGTGTTCGATTTAATGCAAGTTCCCAATTATTTTCCTAAACCCCAACTCGTACAACAAAAAATCACAAAAGAGAAGTTTGTGAAGAAGAATTGGGATTCACCGAAAAATTCCCACAACCAGTGAATCACTAGCCTGGATTCCCAAGTGTTCGCGACATCCTCATTAGAGAATATGCTCCATAATCGCATTACATGCCTTCTACTGCCATCCTCTCCATAGCCAATATTTCTTCTTCAACCCTTCCCTTCTTTCGCGAGGTTCTAATACAGTCTTAAATTCTTCATCTTCACATGATCTTCTTTAGAGAACACCAAAAAGATATTAAGGAATTAAAAACACACATGTGATGACATGTGATCTTGTTAGATGCACATCCCACCTAAAAGCTCAAACTGATAGTTGGAGGCTCAGATTATTATTTTTCAGATATGAGATTTTGACATATCTAAAAATAATCTGATTTATAATGGAGTTAAATTTCGTAAACAAAAACGAAACTAGAGGCATCTCCCATGATATGTTTATAGTTAGGTATATTTATGTGACAATTTGCTATACTTGTGTGTAAATACATGTCTTTTTCTCTTGATAATATGCATTTTCCTTTCCTTTTATTTTCTTGATTTAATATGTTATATGGCGTGAAATTGTGTACAAATGCATTAGTCATGTACAAATATACGAATAAGCCCTGACTGTCGGATCATGAGATCTACGTCCTGCGTTAATTTGATTTTTTAGTGGCACGCGTCGTAATTATTACTCAAAGAAGGTGCAGAGGCATGAATTTTTAACGTTGGTGGGGGCAATATCGTATTTTGATATTCTGATGAAATCAAATCCTCATTCATGAGCTTAATTCTCGCCGATTCACGGCATAATCCCTATTCTCGATTGCTCAAACCCTAGTCTTCCATATTTCCCACTGTTAGTTGATCTCCTGCACACAATCATGCCACTCGGATCACTGCACACTCCTCCCATCATCGACAACAGTCCCGTTAAACCGCAAATCTTAAAGGATTTTAAACCTGCCCAAGAATAAGAAGCAAGGTAAGCGATTAAATAATCTATTGGGGAAATTGCATGTTTGCTTTAAGCATTTGATTGATTGTTCCGCCCAACAATGTTGGAAACTATGTAATTTGAATGAGATAATAGCATCATTTCAACTATTGAATCTGAATAATATTTTCATTTAATGGATGCATCTTTTCATTTCAACCATTCAATGTATTTGACTTTGAAATGAAGCACCTTTTGGTTGAAGGGTCGCAACCTTTCCAAAAGATAATGTTACGAACGGTTGTGTATGTTTGAAACGGTGTCATCTCTCCTATATAAGGGGTTGAAATTGGATATGAAAATAATCTTCTTTTCATCATCTTCTCTCCACTTCTTAAATGCATATCAATCGTTAGTTCGCCAGTCTCCACTATTCGCAACACTTGTTAGTGGTGAGACCGTATTATCTTGGGAGGGAATTGCTCGTTAATCCTTCAAGTGCCACAGAGGGAACAATATTGTCTTTAGGAAACAGCGATCAGCTGGACTCGATCGTTCTTTCACGCAACCTACTACCTCGGTCTTTTAGACGTATTCGGTACAATTCTTATATGTCATCTATTATGTTCATAATAGTATCATTTGTCATTTATTTTCATAATTAGTGGCCTACAAGCTTAAGACAATATTCTTTTCTAACTTTCTGTTCCATTCAAAACATTATTTATAATTTTTTTTTAAAAAACTCGTTTCTGTTCAAAAATAAAAGCCTTAATAAGTGATAGATGTGGAGAATATGAACATCCTTTCGAAGAATTTTGTGCAGTGAATGGTATAATACACCAAACTACGACACTATATTCCCCTCAATCTAAACGGTATTGCCGAACGCAAAAAATGAACTCTTAAGGAAATGATAAATGTCATTTTTCTTGGAAAAGAAGTAGTTTTGCGAAATGACACTCACGTACCGAACATTCGCAAGAGAACTATATCCGGGAACCTCTTAAGTTCACAAGGCGTTATGATGGTGTAAGGCTGGAATGAGTTTTGACTAAGTGAGAGATGCATGTGGAGAATGAATAAATCATTTCATGCAAGTCTTAAGTGATGACTAAAATAAGAGGGACACTTCTTATATTTAACAAGTCATTTATGGATGACATGTAAACTTGGACAAGTTAACTACGTAGCGCTGCGTAGGTTAACAAATGCAGAATCCCTAAATTCTAAATTCTAAATGTGAATTTGTGATTAGTCAAAACCAGACAAGATTCCGTAGGAATTATGAAAAGGAAATGAACCTTCCAATAATTGCCTAAAAATGTGGGGGTACCTTGCCAAGGTAACAACCCTTTACAAGATGTAATAAAATAAATCCAAAACGTTGAACTGTATTTTCATTGCATATGCTTTGCATAATAGTATCAGTTCTTGGTGTATGAATCAAACGGATTCCGAATACACAATAATGGAGTTAAAGAATGCTTAATACATGTGTGTCCATGAAAAATGGGATTCATAAGAGTACTGATATCTACGAGAAACCCGTAACTATAGATTGTACTATGCAAGAGAACCTGCCGTGCTAGAGGTATACTCTTACGCTCGTCGGATATCTTATGTAAAGGATGCCAAAAGCAAGAGGAGAAACGTCTAAACCCTAGCAGGAGGAGTTGTGTCATGGAAATCCTCACAACAAACGATAATAACCAGATTAACATGTAATATGAGTTTGAAACTTTGGATAAAGCTGTGGAAGAAGCCAAAGGGCTTACGTAACTTCCTAGAGGATATTCCTGAATGACGAAAGCTTGTGCCTAAAATATGTGTGCATTGTGATCACCAAATAACTATTTGTAGTGTACAAAGTCTCATGTATAATGGTAAGTCGAGACATATGCGTCATAGATACAACACAATACGACAACTACTCTCAAATGAGATTATCACATTGGACTATGTCAAGTCCAAGGATAATATTTCGGATCCATTAACCAAAGCTTTACCTAGAGAGCAAGTTGAAATCTTATCGAAGGGAATGGGCTTAAGGCTGTAAACTCAATAAAAGTTTGACTTCTGCGGACACCCAACCTAGTTGACTGGAGATCCTAAGATATAGGTTCAATGGGACAACGAAGCGTTGTCAAACTTTTGGCACTGAGAAGTACTTGACTTCTTATCTATTTCTATGATAAGTTAGTGCACCTTCCGCCGAGTTAGGATAAGTTAAACTTTTAATGATGTCTATACTGTGGATGTTTTAGGCCACAGTGGGGTATTTGCGGGATACCCTTTATAGAATCACCTTAGTGAATGTGAAGTGGGGCAACTTCAATGACTATCGGTAAGGCCAGATATTCATACACATTCACGAGCCAAGCAGGTGTTCAAGGCCAAAATGAACACACACAAAGATCTAACACTGATCGAGAAAGTTATTGTGTGCTATCTATTGTTAGACTTACACTAACAACTTACAGTTCAAAGACGATCAAGTGATTCGCTAGTAGGTTCAATAGGTTGTCACTGGGAAATTTGAATGCCACGAGCTACCTAACCCAATGCAATAACCTTTTTCACATTGTATTTAAACAAGTGAGACATGTATGAGAAAAAAAAATATTTGGTTAACGTGCTGCTAATATCCATTCAATATGGGGGATTGTTGGAAACTATGTAATTTGAATGAGATAATAGCATCATTTCAACCATTGAATCTAGATAATATTTTCATCTAATGGATGCATCTTTTCATTTCAACCATTCAATGTATTTAGCTTTGAAATGAAGCATTTTTAGGTTGAAGGGTCGCAACATTTCCAAAAGATACATGTTACGAACGGTTGTGTCAACGGTGTCATCTCTCCTATATAAATGACTGAAATTGGATATGAAAATAATCTTCTTCTCATCATCTTCTCTCCACTTCTTAAATGCATATCAATCGTTAGTTCGCCAGTCTCCACTATTCGCAACACTCGTTAGTGGTAAGTCCGTTTTATCTTGGGAGGCAATTTCTCGTTAATCCTTCAAGTGCCACATAGGGAACAATATTATCTTAAGGAAACAATGATCAGCTGGACTCGAACGTTCTTTCACGCAATCTACAACCTCGGTCTTTTAGACGTGTTCGATACAATTCTTATATGTCATCTATTATGTTCATAATAATATCATTTGTCATTTACTTTCATAATTAGTGGCCTACAAACAACTCGTCCGATTTGATGCTTGTTTTTTCAAACAAATGATTTTTTTTTTTGCCCGATTTGATTTGGGATTTGTTTTTTTTTATGTTCTCAATTCCAGATCATGCATCATTCCATTACTCCATGATCAGATGACATGTTTTACTGTTATATATGAAATTCATTCCATCACTCCATTTTGTGATTCCATTCTTCCAAATGTTCCATTGTTCCATTTTGGAATAAGTACTTGATTCCAAAACATGATTCTATTGTATCCAAAACATGATTTCATTCCAGATGACATGTTCTATTTGTCGGTTGTATGGTAGTCATAGTGTACAGATGGAATAATATAATTATGTGATTTTGTTCAAAATAGAATCGAGGAATCATTTAAATGGATTTATGAATGAAATGGAATCATGGAATTACCATTTAAACATGAAATTATGTGCAAATTTCATGATTCCATTTGCACATAATCCCATGAATTCATTTTCATTCTTAAGTCTATTCAAATGACTCCATGATTATGTAATTGTATACGCATGTAATGATTCCATTTTGCACACCATCACACAATTCCATAATTCCATTTCATTCATAGTCGATTCAAATGATTTTTTCATTCCATTTTTCACAAAATCACATAATTTCATTACTCGATTTTGTGTTTATTTTCATGTCTCATTAAGTAGTAGAGTTTCTTAATTTTTGATAATAATTTTCTGAATATTTCTTTTAAATTCAAATTCCTATATACGTGCTAATTTGTTTCTCAATTTCATATTTAATACATTTCATTGATTATCATTTGTAGTGGAGTGCATGAGTACGTTATATATCACCTCTAATTTGAAGGGAATTAATTACGAAGGTGTTACTAGGCAGATAGTAAAAACGGATTCATTTAATAAAAGGAAAGAGAAATAACGTTATTTTGGTATTTTTGGATGATAACAAATTCCCTTATTCCAATCTTAATATTTTGATTGGATGGTTATCAAAACCAACACGGGTCTGCTGATTCTGACATCAGCGGCAGGCACACACATTCTCTTCACAACCTGCGACCTCAATTTTACCTATTCAGAAACAAAATTGTTATCCATTGCACTGCACTATATATTAAATGCATATATAGTTCTAACTCTCACTCAATCAATACCAATACCAATACCATCTTCTCTTCTTCATATTTTGTCTTGAGAGATGGCCACAGGCTCTGTAATTTCTTCTTCTCCTCTGCTCCTGACATTGGTTGCTCTGTTTCTACTATCATCAACCGACGGCTGTGATTTGTTCCAAGGAAGTTGGGTGGTGGACCCAACTTACCCTCTATACCAAGCTGCCGGCTGTCCCTTCATCCGACGTGAGTTCAGTTGCCAGAAAAACGGACGGCCAGATGTGGCTTACACCAAGTACCGGTGGCAGCCCACCGGATGCGACCTGAAACCGTTAGTATTATATCACCTCTCTCTTTCTCTCTTTCTCTGCGTTAATTGTTGTTAACTACGAGTTAATGTTGGTGACCCTGTAACTGCCTTTGCTGCTGGTCAGTAGTAACTGTTGTCATTGTACCAATTAAAGGGGATTGATTTGTGACATATATGGTTGATTGGGAGTTAGTATTTTAGAGTGTCGTGTTGGGAACTTAAATCTCTATTTGACTCTATTTGTTTCTTATTAGGCCCACTTGAATGCTTCTAGGAATTCCATAGATTTGTTGTCTTGTTAGGCCATGACGTTGAGGGGTTGGTTAACTAGAACTGAAAGCTCAAACGAAAAAATAGATCTATCAGTTCGGTCATTAACTTTATGAACTTCCTCCTACCGCATGGCCGACCTTACCCTCCACGGCGAGTCTAATGACCCCATCTTTGTGAAAGTCAGTCGCTCCGACTACATGTCCAGCTCCATCGACTCCTTCATCTAAGACCTCCACGCCCTCGCCACCTTCTTCATCATCAATTGGAAGGCCATCTCCATCGTCAATTACCCGTGAGAGGTTTCTTCTTTATCCTCTTCGCTCGAAGAAATTCACAATCTCTGTGTTATGTTGCCAACTTTTACTATTGGTGACTTCAATTTTCGTTTCGTATATAAAATA
Source organism: Geranium rotundifolium (assembly GCA_963920655.1). NCBI lineage: Eukaryota > Viridiplantae > Streptophyta > Magnoliopsida > Geraniales > Geraniaceae > Geranium > Geranium rotundifolium. The sequence goes on from OY987312.1 coordinate 2,436,110, forward strand.
AAAGGATAACTCCAGATGGATTCTCCTAGATATGTTACATTATCATAACTCCAGATGGATTCTCCTAGATATGTTACATTATCATGATTTTCAGTTTTATCACTTTTGGTCTTTCCATCTATTTTCGTTAGTTTTTAACATTTTTAACGTGCGAAAAAACTAAAATACCCTTAAGATATAATAAAATTGAATGAAATGACCCAAATACCCTCCAGCGTATGGAATGTGCATCCTTGGTGGCAAGTAACCATCTCCGGTTTACTCAAATTAACCGCGATTTTTATTAATTAAATTGAAATCAAACCGATGTTTTTCGTTCTTGAGTTTAAGAACCGAGTATGAACCAATTTCTTTCGGTTTTAAACTTTTCAGTTATGGTTTTGGTCTATTTCCCGTTCCCGGTTAATTCTGATATATTTATAGACCATTATTTAGGTGAAAACCATTTCTTATTGTAGAACCAGAGAATTCTCACAACTATTGAATTTAAAACAATGAAAAGTTATAAAACATGTTGATAAATAGATTTAATTTCACAAAGAAGTACATATTTTTCAGTAAAACGGATTTTAATCTTAAGTCTATATTTTGGATGTAAGTTCCCGGTTTATCCCCAACAAGCCTGGTTTTCCCTACGTATATTTATCCTCTGTTTTGGGCTTAAAACAAAGAAGCTTTATATACAAGGTTAGTAGAAGAAAACAGTTGATTAAAACTGAAACTGAAACCAAATTAATTTGCAAGTAAGAGGACACGAGCACAAGATATTCATATGGAAATGCAAATGTATTGGGTTTGTTTATTTACTTCCCCTTTCTTTGTCCAAGTGATGCGTTTGGTATAATGATGATGGTATATGTTTGTGTTGTGCAGATTTGATGGGAAGGAGTTTCTTGAGAGATATAGAGGAAAGAGCATAATGTTGGTGGGAGATTCATTAAGCCTGAACCAATATGAGTCATTGACCTGCATGCTTCATAACGCAGTGCCTGACGAGTCCTACAATGTATCAAGGACAGGACCTGTAACCACTGTTACATTCCTGAATTATGGAGTGAAGGTGATGTATGATCTCAGTCATTATCTAGTGGACACTGTCCAGGAAGATATTGGTCGAGTCTTAAAACTTGACTCTATCAAAGGAGCCAAGCTGTGGTTGGGCGTTGACATGCTCATCTTCAACACATGGCATTGGTGGAGCCGTAGAGGACCCACTCAACCGTACGTGAATTACAATTACTAACCCATGTTGCCAATAATCTCACGCATAGGATAGGCTTATTTTCTATTATATTAATAGTGAGTCTTAGTTTTATTTTTGATCATTTTATTTGCCGTGTCTTGTTTAGTTGTCTAATTGTCATGAATTTTTTCTTTTTTAGTTTGTTTTATTAGTTGTAGTTGGAGCATATAAATAGGCATGAAATAAACCAATAATTATATTCGGTTCTATTGATCTTTCTCTATTTTGTTTTGTGAGTTGTTCTGAGATCCAACATTTGGCATCAGAGGCTAATACTCACAAATAATGATGGACGAAACATCAAAGAAAGAATCTGTGGAGAGCTCGACAATGGTCGAGCTCAAGCGCCTGTGGAAGGCTCGGTTTCTGTTAGAAGCCAAGTAAGATGAGGGTTCTTAGTCACGTACCCTATGCTAACATATAGCAACTACGTGGTATGGGCCTTTAAGATGAAGACAGCGATGCGTGCTCTTGGAGTTTGGAGTGGGATCGAAGGAGAAGGCGTTGTAACTGAAGAAAGAGACCAGTGGACTCTAGCTATGATCTCCCAAGCAATCCCGGATGTTGTCATGATGTCGATAGTAGATAAACAGACAGTTAAGAAAGCGTGGAAGGCTTTGGAGGAGATAGAATTGGGGAGGATTGTGTCAAGAAAGCAAACGTTCTTGTACTCAAACGAGAATTTGACAGATTGCTTATGAAAGAGTCAGAGTCCATAAGAGAATTCTCTTTGAGGTTGACAAACGTTGTGAATGAGGTTCGAGCCTTAGGGAGTGAAATAATAGAATATTTGGTGGTGGAGAAGCTGTTTCGATCTGTCCCTGATCGGTTTCTACCTATTGTAGGTACTATTCAACAATAGGGGGACTTAACTAAGATGACTGTTGCAGAAGCTGTTGGGAGGCTGAGAGCGTTTGAGTCAACACTGAAGGGGAGGAGTCAAGAAAGAGAAAGTGAGAAGTTCCTGCTTACTCGAACTCAATGGGAGGCCCAAGAAGCGAAAGAGTCAAAGAATCACAAAGTACCAAGCTCGTGGCGTGGAAGAGAACGTGGCCATGTTTGAAACAACTGGAAGAGAGTTGACAAAGCAAAGGAAATGTGTTATAATTGTTCCGAGATGGGACTCTTTGCTTATGAATGCAAAAAAAGAAGCCAATTTAATAGAGTAGTGTCACGAGGAAGAACCTGCTTTGTTCATGTCAGTCACGAGCCAAACCAAGAGGGAAGAGTTTGTGGAGCTGAACGAGCAAAGAGTGCATCCTGAGCAGAGTTTCGCTGAAGGAATGGAGTCAACTACCTGGTACATTGATACTAGCGCCAACAATCACATGTATAGGAACGGGGGTGTTCTTGTAGATTTAGATCAGAAGGTACGAGATTCTGTCAAGTTAAGAGATGGCTCAATTATTAAAATAAAGGGTCAAGACACAATACCGCTTAAAGGTATGAAAAAGGAGCAGTTGGGGTTGGCGGATAAATCTCTTCAAGAGTATTCACATGATGTAGAATTGAAATAGAAGCAATTATGTGAAGTGGAGAAAACAATCTAGGAAAGGTCTAGAGACCTTGACTTGATAGAAGCACAGTTGGATAGTATGATGCATAATCAACTCGAGAAGCATTCTGAGGAGGTTGAATCGAGAGAAAATAAATTGGCTAGATTGTGCAGTGCGTATAAACTTCAAGAAGATCAATTGGTGCAGGTGGAGAGACTGTATGAAGAGCGGTCTAAGGAGGTAGCTTCGCAGACCAAGCAGTTGGGGGAACTGTCCCAGGAGTTAACTTTTAGAAATAGTGCTTTAGGTGTAGTGTTGGCACTAACAAGAGAAAAGTCAACAGAGCTTCAGTCCATTGAAGAAAATATTGATGTACTCAAAACATCAATACAAGAATACAATGAAAAGTTTGAGGCTAAACATAAACAATATGAGGAAATTCAGAAATTGAGGGCTTCTTCAATGGAGGAAAGTATTGGGGTGAGATTGCGAGTCGCGGGTGTGAAGAGTGATAAGCTTTGGAAAGCATACAAGCAGGCGCATGCGCATGTTTCTTTTGTGCTCAAACTCACTCTTAAATGGAAGGACTTGGAGGAACATTTGGATTTGACCCGAAAGGTCCTCGAAGAGGGCCTGGCAGATATGGTCTCACGCGGGAAAATGGTTGAAGAGGCTCAGAGAGAAGTCGAACATCGCGAAGGATGGGTCTTGTTGGAGGAGAAACTGTTGAAAGATTTGAAGGAGAAGGTTAGTAAGTGTGAGGAGCAATTAGATTATGTGCATAATCGTATTATAAAGTGTTTAAAGGAATTTAAGTTAAAGTCGAGTACGGAGGAAGAAGTAGAGTTTGTGAATGCTACTGAGTATAGAAGTCTGGTTGGAAGCATACGATATCTGGTGACTTTACTCAGTAGGCATTGTTGGCATGTTCATGGGAAAACCTCGAGTTCAATATTTTGAAACAGTTAAACACATTCTAAGATATGTGAAAGGAACTCTCGGTTTTGGAGTTTATTATGGCTATGGTGTATCAAAGTTAACTGGGCATAGTGACAGTGACTTGTCCGACGGCGTCGATAATCGGAAGAGTACAATAGGGGTCATATATTTTTTAGGGATCAACTTGATAACCTGGTCATCACAAAAGTAGAAGGTGGTAGCGTTATCCTCGTGCAAAGCAGAGTATATTGCAGTAAGTTCAGCTGCGTGTCAAAGAATGTGGTTTGCCAGGCTTGTCGGAGAACTTCTGGGGAAAGAACCAGAGGTGGTGCGCTTGAAAGTTGATAACATATATGCGATATTGTTAAGCAAAAATTTAGTGTTTCATGACCGTAGCAGGAACATAAACATGATGTATCATTGTGTGTGAAAATATGTTGAAAAAGGAGAGATCGAGATCAAGCATGTCAACACGATTGAACATATGGCGGATATGCTGACAAAACCGCTTGAAAGACTCAAATTTCTTGAAATTAGTAGAAAATTGAAGATAAAAAATGTATATGTTCGAGATTAGGGGGGAAATTGTTTCCAATAATCTCACGTATAGAATAGGCTTATTTCCTATTGTATTTATAGTGAGTCTTAGTTTTATTTTTGATTATTTTATTTGTCGTGTCTTGAGAATTGTATCCGATTCTATTGATTTTTCTCTATTTTGTTCTGTGAGTTGTTCTGAGATCCAACAACCCATATGTATTTTTTTTATCATTTTCAAACGCTCATCTTACAAAATGATTATATATATCTTGGATGGATCAGTTGGGACTTCATCCAAATAGGGAACGAGACATACAAAGACATGGATCGGACCGTAGCATTTGAGAAGGCTCTGGTGACATGGGGACAATGGGTTTACGCCAACATTGATCCTGCCAAAACTTCCGTCTTCTTCCAAGGAATCTCTCCATCCCATTACAAGTAATTTAACCTATTGTCCTATTTCTAGTACTAACGAACAATTGTTCAGTTCTAGTAACTAAAATGAGTTACATTGCAGTGGAACAGATTGGGGGGAGGCAAGAGCAAAGAGCTGTGAGGGGCAGAGGGAGCCGGTAGATGGATCCACATATCCTGGAGGCCTGCCAGAGGCTGTCGGGGTGGTGAAGAGCGTGTTGAGCAAGATTAAGAATCATGTTACGTTGCTGGATATAACGCTGCTGTCGTTGCTACGTAAAGACGGACATCCTTCCAGGTTTGGACTAGGAGGGGAAACAGGAATGGATTGCAGTCACTGGTGTCTTTCAGGAGTTCCCGATACGTGGAACGAGCTTCTTTACAATCTTATCCCTTGATCACTATTGACCGTCGTCTAAGTACTATACCATTCATCACATACTAAGGATATACACATTCAATAGGTTTTATGGGTTTTGGTTACTTTCAAGTTTTGAGATTGTAAAACATAAACACAATTATTTGGACGTATTGATTACCAAATGTTGAAGAGCATCACAATCTATTTTCATACTTTTTTTAGAGAATAAAATTATTAACATTCGGATATGATGAATGAGAGGGACAAGAACCTCATCAATACGATCCCACCAAGTGTGAGTAAAAAGAGAAATAATTAATGACACTGTGAGGAGGATGTATCATGAGTTTCCTCAGTAAGTTGCGCTTACAGGGTATTTTGGGCGTCACGTCCAAAAGAGTTGAACCAATAGACCGTATAATTCGAAATTTTTTATGAAAATTCAAGATCCTCTAAAGATACAACTTTCAAGAAAAAATAAGATTCTACGTGTGAGTCCAAGTATCACATTCGAAATTATGAGATATAAAGAGAATATATACATATTGGACCCAATATCTAACATGTCAGTCTTTTGGGTCATATGTTAGTCTTTTGGGTTATATATGAGTTCTAATGTGTATGCGAGCTTCTTTGTAGTAGTATGTTTCTCGTTGACAACCACTTTCTTTACCACGACAAGTGGCATCAAACCCCGTTAGTGGCATGTGAGAGTGACAGAAGAAAAGTCTACGTAAAAATTTGAGACGTGCCAACAGTGTACTAGTCGTAATAATGGGTAAGAGCATCTCCAATGGTGCTCCATATAGGGAGTGATTTACACTAAAATTAGGGTAGAGAGCTACTTTTTCATGTTTAACTTCATACTCTCTATAATTAAAAAAAGTTGGAATGAGAGAGAGTAAAGTAAGATAAAGTATAATAAGAAATCAAAAAGTAACATGAGAGAGAATGCGGAGAGCTCCCTATTGTAGGGAGTCATATAGGGAGCCTTATTGGAGTGCAATTTTTACATTTTCACTATCTACAATAGCTTTTCAGCTATTGTAGGGAGTCACATTGGACATGCTCTAAGCAAAGATAATGTTAGATTATATTCTAGTTTTCCTATATTTAGTTTCCTTTTCTTTCTTGTATTAGGGTTTCCTATTCTATTTCTATTACCTCTATAAATAGAGGTCTCTTGTAATTCACAATACAATCAATTCAACAATACTTCTTATTGTTAACATGGTATCAGAGGCATATTGATCCTAGGCAAAATCTCTACAAATTTTTCGTTTTGCCCACTCGTCAATGATTTGTGATTCTGACGGGTGGGCGAGGCAATTCAATTTCAATTGATTCTGCTTTTTTCGCTTTGTCCACTTGTCGGTAATTTGTAATAGCGATAGGTGGGCGAGGCTACGAAATCGCTTCCCGACCTCGTGGTCACTATGGGTTTTTTTTTGCTTTTGGATGCTGCATACGATTTGGTCTCAGATTTTAACGTGGATGAGTTGATGATGCTTCAAATTGCTTGATTGGTCCTTCTCTATTATGCTTTCTTCCAATAACTAGAAAGTACCCGCCGACCATTTGTCGCTATCTGGATGTGTTCTCATTGTCTTGCATCTCAACTAGCTTCGGTTGGAATATTATTTTTTTTTGGATTGCTCGTTTCTTATCTGGCTCTGTTTTCGTCCTCTATGACATTTGTTTTGGCCAGCGGCCATAGTCCATGTGTACAATCCCGTAATTCGGAAAAGCTACCCCGTAATTCGGAAATCCCGTAATCCGGAAAATATATCCCGTAATTTGGAAATCCCGTAATCCGGAAAAGCTACCCCGTAATTCGGAAATCCCGTAATCCAAAAAATACATCCCGTAATTCGGAAATCGCACGTGAGAGGATTGATGAGCATCAACGAAATCCTTTTGAAGATTCCAACTCGCAAGGAGGGAAAAAGACCGGAACATATTATGATTAGTCTAGTACGGCGTCCGTTCAGCGCATCTGGCATCATACATCAGGCATCAGGCATCTACCATTGGCCGTGAGCGTCGCGCATCCTCCATCTGCAACCTCGTCACAACTCAATACTATCAAACTTCAAACTCAATTCTTGTTTCACCGCATTGAGTTTGAGGGGGGCTGTTAGATTATATTCTAGTTTTCCTATATTTAGTTTCCTTTTCTTTCTTGTATTAGGGTTTCCTATTCTATTTCTATTACCTCTATAAATAGAGGTCTCTTGTAATTCACAATACAATCAATTCAACAATACTTCTTATTGTTAACAGATAAGTACAAGAAAATCACTAAGGGAGAGAGAGGAGAGAGAGAGAGAGAGAGAGAGAGAGAGAGAGAGAGAGAGAGAGAGAGAGAGAGAGAGAGAGAGAGATACGATAATCAACAATCGAGCATAAAATGTGTTTTGGCACTTTAGTGAGAATACGAGAATTCCTAATCTACCCAAGAGTCCCTTTTGGGGCATTGAAGAGTCTAATTCAAACACGTTGTTCAGTCTTGCTGATAAAATAAATGTTGTTCAGTCTTGCTACAACACGGGTCTAAACGGATGAGTTGCATTAAGATTTGTGAATTCCTTTAACTTTTGGGGGTCAGCTTATGAATATTGCACTTGTGTTAACCTTACTAATTACAGCTTGGATTTTAATTATTTACTTCGAAAAGACAGATTTTCCTTCAAAGCATGTGTTTATTTGTTATTTAATTAAGGGTAAAATGATCACAATATTTTATCAAATAATTATATAATTTGGTAATTATGTAGGGAGGGCATTTTGGTCATTACAAAAATAGAGTTTTTAGATTTAACTGAATTTTGACTAAAGTGTTAACGTTTTAAACTTGAAGGACCAAGAAATGTTTTTTTTCAAACTTGGGTGACTGATCGTAGAATGAGGTTTTGGCAAGTGTATTGATTTGTTACCCCTTTATCTTATGACAACAAACTAGTCTTAACAATATCAAGAAAAAAATGACATAAAAAATGTAACAATCTATATAAAATATATAAAAATGAAATCTAAATCATATAATCTAAAAATCTTAACGATGAAAAATCTAGCATGTTCATGTCGATAACTATTGGCAAAAAAGGAAGAAAGCTTACCTTTTGAAGTTGTAGCTTAGAGTCGTGAACCAGATGGAGGACGACTCTAGCGAATGCGATCTATGCTTGTATCTAATTAGACACATCGTCACTATGTACTTAATGAAAACATATCTTGGGAGGACATGTCGTCATTAACTTAACAAGTTAACATTGGATTGCCAGGTAGGCCTTCCATTGCTAATCAAGAAAATAACGAAGGTGTGACAACAGGTACATCATTGTTAAGTAAATAACGGCGGTGCACTAAAAATTGGTATTTTAATTTAATAGTGTTGAGTAGGTGGGCCCTTGTCTCTTTCCCTATTATGTTCGAGTCAATCCTAAGAGCATCTCCAACCCTTCTTCAAATATGCATAATTTTGCATAATTGGAAACTTTCTTCTCTAATGCAGGTCTCCAAATATGCATCGGCATCTGCATATGCATAAATGCATATTTGCTACAGTAAATCTTCAAATCTGAAGACTTACTGTAGTTGTCTACAAACACTAAAAATAATATTTTATTCATTATTATAGATTTACTAAAAAAGAACGGAACAAATATGAAATCAATCAAAACAAATGTTTTTGAAACAGAGAAAAATCCCAAATCGAAAAAATCAAATCGGAGGGATTACGGGAGCGTTGAAGTCTTCGCCCAAATCAGAGGCTCTGGCTGCGGAGGTTCCGACACCATATCTAGGACGGACGGTGGCCGGCATGGTCGAACGCGAAGAGGCTGGAGTCTTCGTCGCCGTGGAGGGGTCGTCGTTGCGGGCCGACTTCTTTGTCTATCTGCCTATTCTGGCACAGATTTGGGAAGGAGGTGCTGGTCGCGAGAGTGTCGAGGTTGATGCGTGGAGGCGCTGAAGCGAGAGAGAAAGAAGAGGCACAACTAGGGATTTAGACAATTTTGACTTACTTTCCCTTTGAACCAATGAACAGGAGAACAAATAATAGGGAAAATTCCACTTAGCACCTCTTAAGTTTGGCCGAGTTTCACTTAACTCCCCTTAACTTCAAAATCAACTTGTGAAGTCCCTTAAGTTTGAAAAAGTTTCCCTTTACCATTTTCTGTTAACTTTTTTTAAAATTCTGTTAACTTTTTTGCAAAATGACGAAAATACCCTTTTATTGAAAAATTATAATAAATTAATAAAAATGATTTTTGAACTTTTTTATATAATGTTTTCATTGTATAAAATTCTGTTAGTAGTAAAATTAATTTTTAAAAAGTTTTTCTTATAAAATTTATAAAAAAAATTTTAAAATGATTTTAAACATCGTTTTTTTTATTTTTAAATTTTTTATGAAATATTTTTAAAAAAAAAGATTAATACTAAAATATTTTTTTATTCTTTGTTTTTGTAAAAAAAAATAAGAAAACAAAAAGTTTAAAATCATTTTTATTTATTATTTATAATTTTTTAATGAAAGGGTATTTTAGTCATTTCACAAAAAGTTAACAAAATTTTCAAAAAAGTTAACTGAAAATGGGTAAAGTGAGACTTTTGCAAACTTAGGGGACTCCACAAGTAGATTTTGAACTTAAGAGGAGTTAAGTGAAACTCGGCCAAACTTAGGAGAAGCTAAGTGGAATTTTCCCTAAATAATATAAGAGAAAGTAAGGGTAAAAAATTATTGTTTTGTATAATCAATTATAATTTTGACTATTTTTCTTCTCTCTTTAAAATTTATGAGAAATAAATGGTAATAAATTATTGTTAGGCAATAGAATTATGATAATATGCTTATTCTAGAATTATAAATAAAGTTACCTGATTAGGCTAATATGATTTTTTGAGGTATTAGGCTAATATTTTAATTATGCTAATACTCATTTTATACCAATTTTATCAATATTTATAATTGTAACTACTAATGGTAATTAATTCAATTATCGGGACATCTTGAATTAATAAACGTTTCGAGATTTCATATTGTTTTTAATTAATAAATATTTTGATATTTAATGTTTTTAATTGATAAAATTATTGAAATTATGTATTTATCTCTTTTTCAATTAGATTAATTTCAAATTATATCTAGTGGCAAAAGGATAGTGACATATGTCGAATCATCGATAATCATGTACGTTGGGTAATGATAATGTCATTCTAGAAGCCACTTATGTTGGAAAGGGTAAAATGGTAATTTTACGTTAATATGCCAACGAGACATGAACCTACAGGGTCACATACAAAGAACAAGTTCGAAACAATGGGAAAAATGACAAAGAAACAGGCAAATATCAGGAAAACAGGTCTAGGGTTTTTGGTCTTCGGCCAAAACCCTAGGTAGGCCTAATGGGCCGAAAGGTTGGGCATTGGAGGCCCAGACTTCGCCCACTGGCGGACCAGGAATGGCCTATGGGGATGCTCACGGCAGCCAATGGGGCACTTGGGCCGCGATTTTTGGTCCGCGACAGCTCAAATCGGCCCAAGCCGCCCAAACCCTAATCCCACCCCAAAACCCTAAATTTGCCTATAAATACATCTTGTATTCTTAGAGAATTTAAGTTCTTATGTACTATTAGCGAAGCTCTGCCAAATTTTCCACTCAAAAGACAGAACTCTCTCTAGTAGGATAATTAGGGTTTTTTTTCCAATTCAATAGCGAAGCTCTGCCAAATTTCCACTCAAAAGACGGAACTCTCTCTAGTAGGATAATTAGGGTTTTTGTTTCGATTCAAGCTTGTTGGTATGGATACCAGTGGAGGAAGAATCCTGTTGGAGGCGCCTAGATCAGATTCGTATCGAACTCTTTTCCCAACCAAAATAAAGAATTACAGTCTAAAAATAATAAAGTTCAAAATTAACATATCATAGCGTGAACCCATGTAATGTAGCTTAAACCCAAATTCTGAACGGTTGGACAAAAAAGAATATAACACGAAATCGAAATAATTAATCGTAAAAATTAAATAATGATCTAGGATCAATAATTATGTAGCAAAACAATTTGATAAAGCAGCGAGAACCCAATATAAAAGACTTTAAAAATGCTAAATAGTGATGTAAAAATTTAAGATAAATAAATCAAAACCAGCGATAATGTAAATGTATCCTTAATAAATGCATATTCTAAACAAAATAATGAATTATGGTAAAAAAATAATAAAGTTCAATTTTGGTAACAAAATATCGTAGCGTGGACCCATGTAATGTACCTTAAACCTCAATTTTGAACGGTTGGTCAAAAACGAATATAACACGAACTCGAAATAAGCAATCATAAACCAAACATAATGTATAATAAACATTAGATAATGATTTAGGATCAATAATTATGCAACAAAACCATTTGATAAAGCACCGAGGACCCTTAATAAAAGAATTTAAGAAAACCAAATAGTGATGTAAAACCAAGATAATAAAACCCAAACTAACGATAATGTAAATATATCCTTTATAAATTCATATTCCAACAAAAATAATGAATTTAGGTAAGAAATTTTTTTTTAAATTAACATATCGTAGCGTGAACTCATGTAATGTAGCTTAAACCCCAATTCTAAATAGTTGGTTAAAAAGAATATAGAACGAAATTGAAATAATCAATTATGAACCAAACATAATGTATATTAAACATCAAACAATGATCTACGATCTATAATTATGCAGCAAGACGAGAACCCTCAGTAAAAGACTCGAAAAAAGCCAAATAGTGATGTAAAAAGTCAAGATAATGAAACCCAAACTAGCGATAATATAAATATATCCTTTATAAACGCATATTCCAACCAAAATAATGTATTCCGGCCAAAAAAGAAATAAAGTTCAAAATTAATATATCGTAGCGTAAACCCATGTAATGTAGGTTAAACCCCAATTCTGAACGGTTGGTCAAAAATGAATATAGCACAAACTCGAAATAATCAATCATAAACCAAACATAATGTATAATCAACATTAAATAATGATCTAGGGTCCATAATTATGCAGCAAAACAATTTGATAAAGTAGCGAAAATCCACAATAAAAGACTTTTGAAAAAGCCAAATAGTGATGTAAAAATTTAAGATAATTAAGCCCAAGCCAGCGATAATGTAAATGTATCATTTATAAATGCATATTCCAACCAAAATACGGAGTCATGGACGGAGGCAGTTTCGAGAGTCATGGACGGAGGCGCGGAGGGAGGAACCGCAGAGGCCACGGGCAGAGACGCGAAGGGAGGAGGGAGGAATCGCGAAGGCCATGAGCGGAAGCATGGAGGGAGGTGGTGGCGCGGCAGAAATTCAATATGTGGATGGTGGCGCAACAAAACTTAGATTCAGAGTGTAAGGGTTTCGATCCGGAGGCTCGAAAACTTCGATACAGAGGACGGCGGTGCAAGGTTTTCGATTCGAAGGACGGCGTAGCGACAAAACTTCGATCTATATGATTGATTATGGTTGATGAGAGCTTGAAGCGCGAAGAAGATGAGAGTCTAGAATTATGTTTGAGATTCATTAATAGTAAATGTAAATGAAATATAAGTTTCATGTTTACAGATTTGCCCTTATGGTATTTTTTTCATTTATTTTAATAAATTAACTAATTATTATGGACCATTGATTTAAAACCATCTTATGGATAATGTATATTCTTAAATTTGTATCTAAGAGACTATTTGTCAAAGGGTGTATCCCACAAATGGTAACATAAAATACACACTACTATTGAGATGAAAAGTTTTGTAAAACTTTATTAATGATTCATTCCTATATATACAAGTTTACCTAACATAAGTGGGAGATAACAAGTGATAATATCCTAAAATATCTCAACTATTAAGGTAGGGAAATACTAGGAAGACTCAAAAAAACATTAACTATTATTCTTATCATTCCCCCGCAAATTGATCGTCCGTCGGAAAAGATGAAGCTTAAAGATTAGATGTCACAACGAGGTCGAAACAAGGATTTTGTCAAGACTTCGACAACCTGGTCATCGGTGGAGACAAATGAAACCCGGAATGTGCCTGCTGTACTTGTTCGCGGAGAAAGTGGTATGCGAAAGCGACGTGCTACATTCGGGAGGATGAGATCCATCTAGGAATTTGAACAAATCAAAGCCTTCGAGCGTAGCCTTGATTTGAAGCTTTCATGTTAGGTATTTTGTGGGGTGAGATTTGTGATATGTGAAAGAAAAATAATTGCAAAAGGTTTTGTAAAATTTTGTAATGTGAAAGTTTTGTGGTTTCGTAAAAATTTTGTGACATGTGAAAGGAAAACAATTGCAAAAGGTTTCGTGGTTTCGTAAGGTTTTGTAGTAGCGATAATGAATCAGTAGCCATTAATGAGAATAAGTTATGAATTCTTAATCGAATTTGTAGTTTTGTGAGAAAAAAAAGAGATGACTGAATCGACTTGTTCTGATACTATATTGAGATAGAAAGTTTTGTAAGACTTTATTAATTATTCATCCTTATATATACAAGTTTACCTAATATAAGTGAGAGATAAACAAGTGATAATATTCTAAAATATCTCAATCATTAAGGTAGAGAAATACTACGAAGTCTCAAACAAACATTAACGATTATTCTTATCAACTACTTTAAGGATCTTGCTCGCACAAAGGCGGAAATACTTTTCTGTTAGGACACAAATCTTCCATTGCAGAACCATGTCACGTGACAAAAGAGAGGAATCACCCATGACTGAACAAGTGACCAATTTTATTTTGTACTATGTCAGATGATTCGAGTTACAGGACATAAATTTGCAGCTTGTGCCTTCACTTGTTTCATCATAGTTCTTATTTGTACTAAGAATATAAAAACTAATGACACAAAAAGTTCAAAACAATAAATTGTATCAAAACTAAAACTTGATGCATTTGTGACAGAGAATAAGTTTCCTATTCTATAAGGGTTAGAGTATAAAATTATAATTGGTCTTTTAACTATAAGTTTAAGTTGTTAGTTGAGTTGAGTTGATCCTCTAATATGGTATCAGAATTTGTACCTCGTGGACACGAGTTCGAATCCCAAAATTAAACTCTCTTCTATATTTGTCAGGAAATGCTCTACTCTTATTCTAAATGAACCTCCATAAAAATTTATTATTCTCAAAAAACCACGTAACTTCTTGGTCATTCAGCTATAAAATTAAAAATGTCACACAAACATGAGCATTGAAAGTTGTTATTTAAACTATATACAAGTAACAAATACATGAAAAGAAAATGATGGATGCGTGAGGGGTATGATGTTCATGGATGAGTTTCTTCTATCTGACCACCAAGCTGATCCGGAAAACATAAAAAATTTATGAAAATATATTGTAATGCTAATAATTAAAGAAATATTCAGTGGAGGCATTATATAATACAAGTAATACCATAAACACAAACTTAGTATAAGGATTTTGCTTAAGTAACATGATCTGCATCACCAATTTATCATTCATTCAATAGAACAAAACAAAAACTGTGTTAATTAAAGACACAAATTTTCATTACAGAACAATGGAAACATAGTGGAAGAGAGGCAGCACGCTCAATTGAACAAATGAACAATTTTTATAGGACATAAATCTTCGGCTTCTGCCTTCTCCACTTGTTTCAGATGTTCTTTTTCGGCGCCTTGCGTTGTGTCTGGCCAGTCGCCTCTAGCTACTCCTCTTTGTGTTTTCATATATAAAGAGTACAGAACTATCCTCTGTTTTGTTTTGGTTAGTGAAAAAATAGTGGGAAATAGTGAATTCTCATGAATGTTTCAATTATTTGTACTAAACAAATAAAACCCATGTCACAAAAAACTTCAACATTAAGGAAATTAAAGTGAAAATCAAAACTTGTTGCATTGTTGGCAGATAATAATCCTCTGTTCTGTTTGGTGGGTGAGAAAATGGAGTAGGAAATAGTAAATTCTCGTTAAGGATACTCTGTCAGCTCAGCTGCAAAGCAACCAGAGATAACCATGTTTCTGTGTTATGATATTTGGAACTATAATAAAAGATCGATCATGATGGTTTTCACGAGGATTATATTCTAAAGTTGTTTATAATATTTTGTGTATGAAATTTAGAAAATTTTGGTTGTGTTGAATGAAGATTTTTCTGATTTCATTTAGTGCAAAGCATTCGTACTACTGTCATACTTGTTCCTTCTATAACATTTGATAATCTTACTTATTCTAAAGCACTAAACAAAAATTATTGTGCATATAAGAAGTTATCTTTGTTAAGCAAAAATTCTTGTTAGTTCCGTCCCTCTATACTAATCATTATTTTCATACTTCATTTGATCTTAACCTCGCCGGATAAGAATGTTCACAAATTTTGATGGATTCCGCAAGTTTAGCCAGCTTTAATGTACACCCGTACCCCAATCCACAAACAATGATATATTATGTTTATCCAATATTTTATGAAGTATTAGAACGATAATTGAAACTCTTTATAAACATTGTATACAAGTAACAGATACGTGAGAAGAAAATGTTATATGTGTGAAAAATGTTCACGCGTCTTATGAATAAAATGTAAAATTTGTGTAGTAAGTAAATTATTTGTCCTCGTCAAAGTACTTAGTTGCATAAATGCATGAAATGGAGTGGGAATGACAAATAGTTAGAAAAGTAAAAGCATTTCACAACAAGGAAAACGTTTCACTTAAGGATTTCATTAGCAAAGAAGTCTGAGACCCTATTTGTGCTAATACAATATTGTCACTCCAACGTAAGTACACGTTTGTTGAATATGTTTTGGTGTGTGATTTAAACAAAGGGGGTTTTCAGTATTCGACATTGTCGGAACAAATCTTTTCGGATGAATAATGCTGCTACAATCTATCCTACAAGATTCATGTGTAAGACTAATTAATGCGAGGGAGGAGATCTACGATAGGTTTTGGGTTGTGCAGCGGTGGGTGGCGACGCATGTGGGAGGCTTGGAAGGACGGTGCGGATCTGGTGAGTCGGGTTAGGGTTGGATCTGATTTTGGGGTTGGTTAGTTTGTGATGGTCAAACTGTGGGGGTATTATTTTGATATTATCTATGAGGGGAGAAGTGTCCGGGAGAGGGTCGTCAATGGATGGGTAGAGAAGTTTCGCCGAACAGTTGGGTGCGGGAATAGGGTTGATCGGAGCAGACAAATTGGGATGGGGCTTATCGGAGGTAGGTCCGGTTTTGGTTGGTTGGTAGATCGGTATTGGGAGGGAACTGGAGTTCTCTAGCATTGGTGTGCAAATTCATACAATCATACCGAACTAGGGGGTCTTGGGTTTTATAGGTTTCAATACGTCACCTAGGTGTCCCATCGGTATTGGGAGGAAACGGGGGGTCTCTAGTGTCGATGGGTTGACCTAGGTAAGCCCATATTGATTACAGAGTTGATCGAGAAAGCTGGTTTAAGGCGGTCTGCAGCAAGATCACGGGGTTTCTCCATCCGTATGAGGTGGATGCCGTGAATCTGTTTGATGCTAACTGATTCGGGTTGATTGGTCTCCGAGATTATTATGGATGCATGATTAAAGCATTTTGGAGCGAGATCACGGGATTTCTTTATTCGTATGAGATGGAGGTCGTGACTATACATGATGTTAGACGGGTAGAGCTGAACAACTTTGGAGGAATCATTAGCGAATGGTGTTGCGTACTATTCACTATCGGAATATGTGTTTGTCTTTATTTTGCTCGGTATCAAATGGCTCACGAATTGGCCAAGTTTGTTTTAACTAACAGTATCTGGGATTACAGTGAGGGGTCTGTCCAACCATCTGTAACTTCAGCTGTCCAATTTTATGCCGAGTTAGTTACTATTTAATGTACATTTCTCTCCAAAAAATAATAATAGCATAAGGACATAATTTTATATATTATTTACCTGCTCGTGCTCACTTCTATTAATACATTTTCTAAAAAGAAAGAAGCCAAAAAAATTATACTATGTCGTATAATTAAAGAAGAAATTGTCTTTAATTTAAAATTGTAATATATCTACGCTAGGACGCAATACTTTAAATTATTGAAAATAGTACATATTTAAGACACAAGATATATATACTATTATAATTTATTACGATAGAGCACACAACACTAAAGTATAACTATAACTAGATCAGAAGTTGAGAAGATGATTAAGGCATAATCATGGGCAGATTCATGCAATTATCTTGTATCCCAATGACTATTCTGGCTTTTCTAAATTAAATTAAGGGATAATGATACTTTGTTACACTTAACTATAGTGAAAGGACATTTTTAAACCTCAAATATTTTTCTCTCTTTATTAGTACCCTAACAATTTTTTTGTGACAACCTACCTCTAAAATGCCTAATATACCTAAAATACCCCTGGTTCAATTGAACAAAATTAGAATTGAACTAATAGAGAAATCAAACTGGTTCAAATTGGGCCGGTTCAAATCATATTCATTTACCCGACCAGGGGTATTTAGGTATGTTAGTCATTTTAGAGGTATGTTATCACAAAAAAATTGTCATGATACTAAAAAAGAGAAAAAAATAGTTTGGGCATGAAAGTGTCATTTCGCTATAGTTAGGTGTAACAAAATGTCATTATCCCTTAAATTGATCTTATCATCTTAGAGCCTCCATCTCAGACCTAAGCGAGATTTTTTATTTGAAGCTTTTGAATAATTATTTGGGAAAAAGATAATTTTGTGTACCTAAATATACACTTTTGACATTTTCATACCTTTTTTTTCGTACCTTTGAATTACATTTTGGAACAACTTACACCTAAAATTTCAAAATTACCAAAATTACCCCTGAATTGAACCAAAATTAAATCTGGTCTAATGGAGAGAACCGGCCCAATTTTAGAATAGTGTAAAAAAAAGAAATTACTCTCAACTATTCATCAAATTTTCAACTCAATGCCACCCTTTCAATTCCAATCCACAAAACTGCCGGCTCTCCTCCTCTGGCGCCACTTTGTTCTCGAATGGTCGCCTCCCACCGGCTTATTGGTCCGAGACATCTCCGGCGCCAGGTACCCAAGCGTCCCTACCACACGCATCATGCCCGGGTTCGACCCCCGCTTGTGGAGCTTCGCGAACCCGAAGTCCTCGAGCCGGTCAGAGTGTCCCCTCCGAGCTCATCAATGGCGGCAACAATCAAACCCTCTTAATGGGTTCTCTTTTTTCCCTCTCACCCATCTCTAGAAACTCAATCTCGTCATAGATTCACAGTCATGAACCCAATCGAGCTCTCATGGCTCCTCTTTCTTCTTCTCCACCTCTCTCGCTCTGCAATTTTAGAACCCGCATGCCCAATCGACTTCAGCTACGTCCTCCGAATCCCATGGAAGTCCTCCTCCTGCCAAATCTATGAACCGTCTTCGAGCTCCAGCGGCTCCGCCGCAACGCCGCCGTGTTGCCAATCGCTTCTCTCCGTGTTCGGGATCGGACTCGCACAGCACCTCCGAGAGACCTCCAATTTCCAGCTCCCCGATGAACCCACCTCCGATTCTTGCCTCTGAAACTTCAAGACCCGCCTCGATTCTCTCTCCCTCCACCACGACCTCGCCGATTCGTGCTTCGACTAGCCCAATTCGCGGTCTCTTCGATCTCCTATGCCAGAGTGGAGAATCTCAAGGACTAGGTCGCCGAGCTCGGACCCTCCACCGTGCTTGACTCCTCCTGCCGGCGGGAGGCGACCGATCAAGAACAAAGCGGCGTCGGATGAGGCGGTTCTGTGGATTGGAATTGAAAGGGTGGCATTGAATTGAAAATTTGATGAATAGTTGAGGATAATTTCATCTTTTTACACTCTTTAAAATTTGGGCCGGTTCTCTCCAGTAGACCAGATTTAATTTTGGTTCAATTCAGGGGTAATTTCGGTAGTTTAAAATTTTAGGAGTAAATTGTCCCAAAATAAAATTCGAGGTACTAAAAAATGAAAAAAAATGTAGAATATGAAAGTGTCAAAAGTGTATATTTAGGTGCACAAAAGTGTCATTTTCCTTAATTATTTTATTCGAAAATGGTTGAGAGTTGAATTAACTAATGCTAGTTTTAATTAAACTTTGTGCTTTAAATTATTTATAAAATAAAATTAAAAAATATTTCAGATAGAGCTTAATATACTTTTTTTGTTTTAAATTTGAGTTCTTGATTCCATTTTCAAATTATACATATACTAGAATGTAGCATATAATTCTTATGCATATACTTAGTTTCCTCGTATATATTTACACACGGTAGGCTCAATCCAAGCATGAGAATGTAGCAAGGTTTAGTATCCACCAATATCTTAATACACCAAATATTATATATCATATTTATAATTTGTTATGATAAGTAGCATTCTATGCATATTAAAATGTAACAAAAACATGAGAATTAAATATCCTTACTTAAGCTACGTACAAGTAACATATACATGAAATGAAAATGTTGTAGACATGAAGAGTGTAATTTGTGCGTGGCTGAGCTTCTTCTATTCCAACAACAAACCAAAAAATACAATATCCATGAAAATGTAAAAAAAAAATGTGTGTGCATGTATAAAATGCGGAATTTATGTAGCTAGAAAATGAATTGTGTGCTAGACCCAATACTTATTTTGAGATCAAGTTAATTTTTTCGCGTATTAATATAAATTGAGTTAAAACGACTCATCAAAAGGACATATGGCTATCTCAGTGCATATTTTTCATTTACAATATCATTGTACAAAATCGCAATCATAAGAGCTCAATCTTCTCTTCCACATGAAACCACTAATTGGGTAATTGTAATGCTCAAAATCAAGTAAATATTACACAAGAACACATATACAATACGAGTAATACCATAAACACGCACCTAATTTAAGGATCTTGCTTAAGTAGCATGATCTACATTTCCAATTTATTATTCATCCAATAGAATAGAAACTTTTTGTGCTAAAGACACAAATTTTCCATTACAGAAACCATGGAAACATGACAGAAGAGAGGGAGCACACACAATCGAAACGAGTGACCAATTTTATTTTTTATTTATGTCCAATTATGTGTTATAGGACATAAATCTCCGGCTAGTTCCTTCTCCACCTGTTTCAGCTGAGCTCTTCCGGCGCCTCTCATTGTGTCCGGCCAGTCGCCTCCGGCAGCTCCTCTTCGTGTCGTCAAACTCAGTCAACTCATGAAACCTAAACCAACCAAACAATAAGATAAAAACTAATATTAACATACAAACCATAGAGAACAATCATATGTTTTGGTTGGTTGGTGAGAAAATGTTAACAAAACTTTTTTTTTTAATTATTTGTACTAAACAAATAAAACCCATGTCATAAAAAGATTCAAAATAATGGAAACTAAAATAAAAAACCAAAACCGGCTGCATTGGTGATGACAGATGACAATCCTCTGTTCTGTTTGGTTAGCAAGATAATAACATGGGAAATAATAAATTGTCCCCAAGATTTTAAGCATTTGGAGTAAGCAAATAAAACCCATCTCATATAAAGTTTCAAAAACAAAAGAAATCAAAACCAAAGCTTCCTCCATTACTGACATAGACCACTCCTCTGTTCTGTTTGGTTGCTGAGAAAATGTAACCGTAAAAATAACAAATTCCAATCAAAATTTTCACTACCTGGACTAAATAAACAAAACCCATTTGAAATTTTATTTTTATAAAAACCAAGAGAATCAAAATAAAAACCTGCTGCATTGCTGACAGAACCTCTGCCGGAGACCGGCGACGGTGACAGAAGCAGCCTTCGCATGAACCTCACAGACCTTGTGGCGGCGGTGGTAGCGCTTGGCCTCAGACAAGTCGGACCCACAATTCTCCACCTGGCAGCGCGGCGGGGACACGCCTCCGCCGCCAGCGGGCCCCCTCCGGCCGGGAAGCAATCTCCGGCCGGTTTCGGAGCCCCCGCCGGGGCTGTTGTCGTCCTCTTCCACATCATCATCAACATCCTCGTGATTGTTGGTGTTGTTGGCCCTCATAGCAGAGCTCCTTTGGGGATTTTGCTGCAATGAGAGGCAATGAAGAGTGAAGAGTGAAGAGAAGAGCAAGATCGGGTGTGGAGTATAAAATAAGATGAGAAAGGTTGAAGAAAAAAAGTGGAGGAGAAGGGAAGGACCACAAAAGCTAGCTCCATTTTTGTCCTCACGTCTATCAGTTTAAACTCTTAGGTGTACATGACGTCTAACACATTACCCGAGCCGAGCATATATTTTTCTTGGACATATACCCTACACTCGCATATTAATGGTTTACATGTCATTGCCCATTAATATTGGTGTAATTATTCAAGACGAGCATAATCTCGTATCAAATACATTGTTCGGTTCCTATCTGTTAAAATAGTGTAGGCAGTAGTCACCTGTTTCTTATATATGGATATATGATTTTAATGGTTACGAGTATGTTAGTGTAGAGTGGTCGACATGGTTAGTGACATGAAGCAAAGGCTTAGGGCTTAAGCTTATTTGGTTGCTCAAATTTGTCTTCATTAGCGGAGTGAGTTTAAGATACTCATGACTTTATGTGCACGTGTATGCTATGCACATAATATATTTTATATATACTGACCCATATAACCAATCTTTTGAGTGGGTTATAATAATATTATATTATGATAAAATATATTTGCCGACATATAGTTGGTCCATTTGGATGACCCTATTGCATAATTTTGAATTTGGTGGCAAAAGTAATTAGAAGCAGAGCAAAACGGTTCTCTTGGTTTCTCTTACTCTTCAACCCGAATAATTAAACTATATTCAAAAGCTCATTTTTACATTCTTTATGGTAATTGATTTACTTTATTTGACACTAAAACATCGCAATTGAGGTCTGGTCACGGCCGGCTCAACAATTTTTGAGACTTAAAACAAAAAATATGAGTAAAACTTTTTGTTTCTTATAAAAGATCTTTTGTTAGAAATTATTAATTGAATATTGTATTGGATATTAATTTTAAATTGGACATAGTATTTCCACTATATAATTATATTTTGACATTTTTTTTATTACATTTGAAGTCTATTTTCCTAAATGAGCTTAAAACAATTGATTCATCTGTTTTATAAATGAGCCGGCCATGCAACTAGATTTTGTGTGTGATCCGTTAAGATGGTTTGTTTTGAGCGTTATAATAGTGTGTGAGATGAGAGAAATTTTGAGTACAATATAAAAATGATTAAATTATTTTGAAAAAATACACATCAGAGTTATTGTTATATATTTTGCCTAACAATTCTCTTGTAGTATTTATTTTTAATAAAATAATTTATAAAATATTTGATTGAATTTGACGACCAAAATAATAAACTAATACGAAAACGTGTTCTGATTGTCATTTCTTTCTTTTCCATCATATCAAAGGTTTGCATTGCATTGTTCTGCCCACAAACTAACTACAAAATTTCAATGCCCTATGATTATTTTATTTTCTTGATTTATAAACAAAGTTTTATGAATACGAAATCGACCGTTAACATAGTTTTCAACATCTTATCAATATTTTCTTCTGATAAGACAAGTAAGGACACAGAAGTTGTATTCAATCTTATGAACATATATATAATGTTTTTATCCAAATCTAATTATCACATTAAAAGACAAATCTACTTAAAGTCGATGTCTTTGTAAGTTAATTATGATGTATGTCCAAATTTACCATATGTTTTAATCATTTAAAATTTTAATTAATATCTAAAAATTTCAAGATGCTAATTATTAATCATTTACCTAGAGTGTTATTTTGGACCCGGAATCGATTTTGAAACAAAAGTCAAGTCGAAGCTTTTCAGAAAAATCAACAATCATGATAATAGTTCCGGGTTTGATTATAATTTTAATAAAATCATTCAGTTACAGTTCATATCCAATTCTACAAATCAATATTGCGGTTAAATTGAGAAGAATATAATGTGATGATCTAAATAACATTCAGTCTTTTGTTATTGTTTTCAATATTGTAAACTTAAAGTTTCGATTGAGATTTTCGATTTTAACTGTTATTTAAAGCTGTATTTTACTATTGCATGAAATAAAAGTCTATAATTAGTCTAAAAATAACTTCAATAAGCTTAATTCCGTCCATAAGTCAAGCTAAAATTAGAGATCAAATGTCAACCAGTTCTGTTCGGTTAGAACTCAAGAACCGTCTGTGATCATGAGCGGTTATAATTGACATGTCAAGTCAATCCTTTTAGTTATGAATATGATACCCGAAATTTGAGAACCGTAAAAATCGGTTTAGTTAAATTCTGAACCAATACATTAATAAATTTAATAATAATTTGGGAAGGGTAATTTTGGAGGAAAAATAAAAATGAAATTAGGTGTGAAAATAAATGGAGTGACATGACATAACTGGAAGGGCTAAAATGCTTCACATGGTCGTACGGTACTTGAGGAAGAAGCATCCAAGAAAAAAGTAGAAGTTGCGGTACAATGATATGGTCCTTCGAATTTGAATGGTGGGCATCTTCTTTCTATTCTCATTTTACCAAACATACAAAATAATATTAATAATTAAAGTACTTCCAATGCTGTTCGCAATCGACCACACAGATTCAAGTATTATTTCTATTTATGGAAGAATTACTATTATCGGATCAATATTATATTTAATATAAATATGATGCAATCACTTTAATTAATCTATTATAATAATGACATGAAAATATCTCAATAATAATTAAGTGGTTATAGTTTCTTCTATTAGTGTTTTTAGGGAAAACACAAAAAATATTATTAGGCAATTAATCATGTATCACGACGGATAACCGAATAAACATATGGGTGGGACATGCTCGCAGTATAATTTCAGCTACTGTTAGTTAAAGCATACTTGACTAATTCATTCATGAGCCACATAATTACAATAGCGACAACAAAAGACATAAAAATATAATTTGTAGAAAATAAAGTTTTCTATAAGTAGAAAAGATTTAAGAAAAACTACAAACAAAAAATTCACTTTTTGTTACATATATAGGGTCATGATCTCGTGCGAGCCTGTGAGAACCGTGTTTCCATTATTATGTCATGTATTTTCATTATTAAGCCATGTGTTTCCATTATTATGTCATGTATTTCTATAACTGTATTTTCATTATTAAAACATGTATTTCTATAACAATATTATGGCAGACCAAAAAGTAAAAATTATTTCAATCTCCTGTAACACCCCTCCCCTTGACGGGTAACACTTTTTCTTCTAGGGTATAGAATAATACACACCTCCCTCGTTACATGTGGATGGTTCTCACGAATATGCCCCGATATATATAATAAAAACGGTATGTTTAATGAATGTGTTTAATTGTTAAATATACGTGTAAAAGCTGAAAATACCACTAATTGTATTTGTGTTGTTCTTACTTTTTCATGGAGAACTCTGAATATATTTTGATAGAAATGTATGGTGGGTTCAAATCAAATTAGAATAAAATAGGGGCACATTTGAAATTATGAAAAATATGTTGGTAACATATATGGGAAGTGAACCATTTTTCTTTTTTAACAATTTCAGAATAAATCACACCAAAATTGATGGAAGATTCAAGTGTTTCTATCAAAGAGGAGTGGTGTTCTTGTCATCACAGCTGTTGGAGATGAGATACTTATTATAATTCATAAAGAAAATATTGGGTTATAATTATATTCATTAAGTACAAATTCTTTTTTTGGGCCCTATGGTTGATGAATTGTTGATAGATGGTGAGTGAATTGAAGTATGATAAGTTTGGTACCATGTTGATGCATATTTTGTTGCTTTGTAGGCCCATTTAAGGTCATTTTCACTAAATATATCGGGATGATTGTTGGCTCGAGTCATTTTTCACATATCTTATCCATCAGCTTTTTAAATTTGCATATATATAGTTTTGTCGTTTCTCTTTATCTTTCTATTTATGCACGATAACTACACCGCGCATCAGATGCAACACTTGTCTACGTCTGATTGTAACACTGATATGTTTCCTTCATTTCCTTTCAACATGTAACATGAACCACAACCCCCTAATGCATATGTTAAAAATGTGTAAAATCGTACACAACGAAGAATAATAGGGTTTGAAAATATGATCGATTTAAGAAAATCTATGATCATTGTAATGCATGTAAGATTGATAGGTAGTGAATACAATGTTTTTGATATTGATTTGAGCAACATGTCTCATCACTTTCGGTATAGATGAAAAGAAGAAGAAAAATCTACATCTAGAGAGCTATGGAGAATTTGGAGTATGTTGCAAGTTGAGCTGTGAGTCACTATAGGCATAGAGAGAGATGCTTATATGGTAAGGTTTGGAGCCTCCACTGAATTTCATGAATGCTACTTATTAGATTCCCCCAAATACTTAGCTTATACACTATTCATTGTATTTTATAAATATTATTAATGAGACGGACCATTATAACTTAAATATCAAATCTATCGACTGAATGTGACAATAACCTTATTATGTACGTATACTTAATCATCAAAACTAAATATCATGTAAATCGACCAGCTCTAATGTATAAGTTTTACACGTCAAACATTTGTAGGAGATCGCATATGAAAAAGCACAGGGAAATAAGAAGCTTATGCCAAATTGATTACTATAATATCATGTAAATTTTATATTATTAGGATAAATATGTTATGCCGTGTTTTACTATTGAAATGTAAACATTATTAATTTTATGTGATCATAACTTTTATATATGTATCTCGTTCTCTTCAAAATTTATCAATATTCTAAAATATAAGATTAGTGCTTAAAAATTATGTTTGACTAGTGCTTAACACTTTAGAATGGTGAAATTTATGTCTAGTAGTCATGATTTTACATGTGGGACCTTTTTTCTCATCCTTGTTTATGTTGGCCTTACTTAGGAAACTTTGATAAATATGATTATTTATAAATCTGTGCACAGATGGTTCCATGGTCTAGTGGTCAGGACATTGGACTCTGAATCCAGTAACCCGAGTTCAAGTCTCGGTGGAACCTTCATTTTCATTAGTTTTTCCTTCCTTGGGCCGAGGAAAGCCCATGAACTTGTTCTTTGTTTTTATGGGCCAGGGAAAACCATGAAAGTTTGAGGATTTGTACCACATATTTTGATCAAATTGGATTCATTTCCTTAACACAATAATTAAGCTGATCAATTTGGATTCATTTCCTTAACACAATAGTTAAGGTTTATTTTTCTCTGTTCCCAAAAGATGAGTGTAGTTTCCTTCAAATTACATCACTTTGTAACCAAAAACTTTTCTCCAAAAGCAAAGACTTTTTAAGTTCTTCAAACAAACTTAAGGAACAATCACTTCCACAAGTGCACTTAATCTTCTCACCAAAATGCTTCCTTATGTAATGCAATTGTTGGGGTCACCTTTTTTTCTTGAAGACAGTACGAGTAGGGATTAGAATTGGTTGGATTTTCTCGGCCCCTACCTTTTCAATCAATCTCTCTGTATTCTGTCTCCGATCCATTTTAGACTTTTATAACATGTCCTGATCCCATCCCTACCTTAACAGGGCACGAAAATCCTCATTCCCTAAAAATGATGTTGATACATTATTTTAAATAAAATTTATGTAATAAAATAAATTTATATTATGTATATCAAAGGTGGGACCGGAATATGGGATTATGCCTTCATGAAAAACAACCATCCTACCTCAATTGAATTGAGAGACATCGAGTTTCTATCAGAGTCATGCATGTATACATGCTTAAGTAAAGAAAAATCACATATTTATATGTCAAATTAACGACTTTTTAAATTATCACGGACAAAAAAGTCATTATAATTGCAAATTTTACTGAGAACATATATAATAAGTATTATGTCACGTATTTGCATGTTAATTACGCTGAGCCTAAACTCTTACATGTCAAGCATATCAGATCTAGACATCTACACATGCGTTGAAGATCACAAAGGTAGAGGTCCCAAAATACTTAGAAACTCATGATCAAATCGATCAGCTTTAATACTATGTGAATGTTATAATATTAGGCTCTAACGTGATCCTAACTTCCGTTCCCGCTGGGGTTTTAGAAAACAAATTGAGTATTTTTTTTTGACAACATTTCTCATTCAGTCTATTAAATGAATCTCAGAATAACGATGCTTTCTAGAAACATTATATTATGTGAATGTCTATTCTTCAAATTACATTACATTACTTTCTGAATAAAGTATATATCTTAAAAAATTATGTTTAATTTTGTTGACATGAGGTTCCATGGTCTAGTGGTCAGGACATTGGACTCTGAATCCAGTAACCCAAGTTCAAGTTTCGGTGGAACCTTTTTATTTCACCCTTTTTCTTTTGTTTGTTGATGGGCCAGTGAAAGCCCATGAACTTGTTCTTTTCTGATGGGCCGAGGATAACCCATGAAATTTGGAGGATTTGTACCAGATATTTGACCAAAATGTAGTCTTTTTTCTTCTTCAAATTATATTACTTTCTAACTTTCAAAGTTCTCCAAAAGCAACTTGTAAAGTTCTCCAAACAAATTTAAGGAACAATCACTTCCACAAACACACAAGTGCACTTTATTTTCACCCCCACAATGTTTGCTTGTGCAATGCAGCTATTGGGTTTTCATTTTTAATCATGACAACACAAGTAGGGATGGCAACAGACGGTTTTTTCCATCCGATCATTTTATCGGTGCTTTGCCACAGACCCGTTTCCCGCCACAAAATGACGGCGTAATAAATATATTTTTTTCAAGAAAGCTTCAAATTTTAAGCATTTTTAATAATACCAGGCGCAGACATACCGCTGAGTGAAGATGAAATTACCCGTTCCGATTAGATTGAAAAACCCGTCAGAAACCAAGTATTTTGCCATCCTTGAATACAAACTTATGTACAGAAAAAAAACACACATAGCTTACGTCCCAAGTTAATCAACTTTTTCAGCTCCCATCCAGCAAAGAAATCATTGTGATGTGCAAATTTTATCGATATCACTAATTCTATTTCTCATATAATGAACAGCTAATTCACAACAACTCCTAACATCCAAAAGGCACCAAATCGCCATCAACTCGTTATACAAAATATTAAGATCCCGATTCAAAAACTTATACACTGCTTATTTCATAAATAAAAAGGTACACTTATGTCAAGATCCAATCATATATAAAAAAAAACTCGAAACTACGTATTTCTACAAGTATAGTAGACTTACACGACACGTGACAGTCGCGAGTCTCCAAACCCGACGCCTTCGAGCCAAGAAACAACCAGCTCGATCGGGGGCCGCCTTCTCGGATCCCGATCAATGCACCTACACGCAATGCTCAAAACCTCGAGCACCTCTCTCTCCCGATCCTTTGCCCATATCGAAGGATCGATGATCTCCTCCTCCCTCTTATCGGCCCGCATCTGAAACACCCACGAAACCAAATCCCTACAATTCTTCCCCTTGCACACCTCCACGGGCCGCCTCCGGGTTAAAAGCTCGAGGAGCACGACCCCGAAGCTGTACACGTCGCCCTTGAAAGTAGCCGTCAGGGTCTGGCTGTACTCGGGCGGGATGTACCCTAAAGTCCCGACGAGATCCGTCGTCACGTGGGTGTCGTACGGGTCCCGCAGCAGCCTCGAGAGCCCGAAATCGGCCAGGTGGGCCTCGAACCTCTCGTCGAGGAGTATGTTGCTCGACTTCACGTCCCTGTGGACTATGCCAGGCTCGCACGCCCTGTGCAGGTGCGCGAGCCCGCGGGCCGCGCCCTGTGCTATCCGGAGCCTCGCCTCCCAGCTGAGAGGCGAGGCTCCGGATGACGGATCGTCGCACTCGAGCTCGTGCAGCCAGTAGTCTAAGCTCCCGTTCTCCATGTAGGAGTAGATTAAGAGGCGGTCGCTCCCGTGCTTGCAGTAACCTTGGAGGGATACGAGGTTCTTGTGCTGGGCCCGCGACAGGGCCTCGACCTCGGCCTGAAACTCCCTCTCCATCTGCCCGCAGTCCCCCGAGAGCCTCTTGATCGCAGATCGAGTTCCATCGGGGAGGATCGCCTTGTACACCAGCCCGAAACCCCCGCACCCGATTATGTTCGCCTGGTTGAAGTAGTTCGTTGATTTCAGGAGATCCGCAACAGTCAGGGAGCGGATCAGCGAGTTCTCGAAGAACACGAGCTTGGAACCCCCGAGAGCGTCTGACAGCCTATTTTCATCGTCAAACTCATCGATCCGATCCTCAAAGTCATCATTTCTCGACATTCTAAACAGAATAGCCCCGAGCAGGAGTATCATCCCGACCGCAATGCTGATCGTTATCCCGATAACACTGCCCCGACTAAATATCTTACTGTGCACATTGTTTGCACGCGGCTTGATCATCGCGCTCCCGGGTTTTCCGCAGGGAGAGTCGAGATCCCTGCAGAGCCCCGGGTTCCCAGCAAAGCTCGAGGCGGGGAAGCTCAAGAACTGCCCTCCGTTCGGGATCATGCCCTGTAAGTGATTATTCGCCACACTGAACCTCGACAAGAAAGTGAGCTGAATCAACGACTCGGGGATGATACCAGCGAGGTCGTTGCACGACAGATCCAAAACCTCCAAATTCTTCATTTCCGAAATGTTACCCGGAATTGTTCCGCTTATGTTGTTCTTGCTAAGATCCAATACGTGAAGCTGCTTCAACTTGCCTATCTCGGGCCATATCGTTCCGTGGAGTCGGTTATTGCTCAAATAAACCGAAGGAGGGAAGCTCGAGACTTGGTTGTATTGTAAACCTCTCGCACTCTGATTCCTCTTAACATATAACGGAACTCCTGCAGAGGATGGGAAATCGGTGAACCTGCAACAATCGGTAGAAACCAAACTCTTCAGCTCAGTCAAGCTCTTCGGGATCTCTCCGGTGAGAGAGTTGTTCGACAAGTCTAGATAGAACAAACGATCCATCCCTCCAACCCAATTCGGGATATTCCCGTCCAAACGA
Source organism: Geranium rotundifolium (assembly GCA_963920655.1). NCBI lineage: Eukaryota > Viridiplantae > Streptophyta > Magnoliopsida > Geraniales > Geraniaceae > Geranium > Geranium rotundifolium. The sequence continues at coordinate 2,466,063 of OY987312.1, forward strand.
TTCCACGATAGATCAAGAACCTCGAGCTGCTTGCATTTCAGCAACCAGACAGGAATTTTCCCCTTGAGACCGCAGTTTCCGAGAGCTAACACCGTTAAGCTCTCAAATTTACCTACATTGTCGGGAACCTCCTCCCCGTGGAAATTCTCGGTGAGGATGAGAGTCGAGAGGTTCTTGCACTGTTGCAGCATGGACAGTGCCATTGATAAGTTTACGAAACTATTGTTGGACAAGGAGAGGAACGAAAGCAACGCGAGCTTGCTGAAGCTCTCGGGGACCTCGCCCGATAGTCCGTTCTTGGCGAGGCTCAAAATCTTCAGTTCATGGCAACTAGACAGTGAATCAGGAAGAGACCCGGAAAAATTATTAGAGGCGAGATCGAGATTACACAATTTAGGCATTCCAGTGAAGTTGAGATCGATAGGACCAGTGAGCGAGTTGTTTCTTAGATCAAGAACACTAAGATTGGAGCACAATGCCAAGCTATGTGGTAATGTCCCATTGAACAGATTTGTGTGTGCAACAAATAGTTCTAGTTTTGTGAGATTGGCAAATACATTTGGGATATGACCCGAAAACCGGTTTGCGTAAATAACGAAGGATTTGAGACTCGAGAGGTTACCCAAATTCTCGCTCAGCTCGCCCGATAAAATGTTCATGGAGACTGAGAATCGCTCCAACGATCGCATTGTGTATAATGATTCTGGGAGATGACCAGTAAACGAATTGCCATCAGCATGGAACTGCTGAAGAGATGTGCTGCAGTTGTCCAAGCCCTCGAGACCGCCCTCGAAAAGATTCATTGAAAGATCAAGAACCCGAGTAGCTCCAGAGGAGCTGCAGATTGCTGAACTGAACCGGCCAGTGAGCGAGTTGTTGCTCACATTGAAGGCGACGAGGTTTGAGAGTCCTTTCAGCTCAGAGACACTCCCATTGAACAAGTTGCTGGAGATGTTCAGAGACCGAAGTGAGTTCAATCCAGACAGGGACCCGAAAACTGGCCCCGAGAGCTTGTTATGGCTCATATCAAGAAATTCAAGCCTCTTCAATCTTGAGAGCTCAAAAGGAAGCTCTCCCTCAAGTTCATTACCAGACAAATCAAGAAACCTCAGATGATCTAAACTCCCCAGAGAGCGAGAGACCGAACCTTCGAGGTTTTTCTTGGGCAAGATCAAAGAGGTCACCTTCCTCCCATTTCCACAAGAAACGCCATCCCAATTGCAGCAAATGGACTCATTGGACCATGAATACACAATGGAGCCATTCTTGAGGCTTGAAGCAAATTCTTTCAGAGCCAAGAGGTCATTGGAGTCACAAGCTTGGGTTAGAGTTTCAATACCCAAAGATGAGCAGAAGAGGCAAGTCCAAAACACCCATTTGAGTAAAGTCATTGGAAGAATCAACAGTGCTTCCATTGCTGAAAAGGAAAGCCCCAATTTTCAAATCAAGAACAATACTTCCATAACAATACTTCAAATTGATGATATAATGTAGAAGCTCACATACCCACATCCCAAATTGTTTCCAGAAAAGGAGCTTCTAGTTGCAGCTTGAAGATGAAGCAACACAATCCCCAAACCCAGATGAAGAAAACCCAAAACCCACACAAAGGAGGCAACAGAGGAAATAAAGGTGGAAACTTCAATGAAATGAGAAGTAAGGACCAAATGAGACCTCTAACTCTAAGTCCCACTTGAAACCAAACCCTTGACAAAAAGGAAAGGAACCCTCCAAAACCTAATCCATTAAACAAATAATAATCACCAAGAAAGAGACCCAAATTGAAAACAAATATTTCAAACCCACATCCCAAAGACACCTAAGAATCCAAAAACAGCAACAGCTTGGAAGTGAAGGTGAAGCAAAATTAAATCCCAACTCATAACAGATCCCAAGACTGTTGACTCAGATATGAAAACCCATCAGCTAATCTCCACAAGATAGAGCAGAAAATTTTGAACTTGACAACAGTTAATAAAGATTCAATCTTTCATCACTTTGCTGTGAAGCAACAGTCCCCTATGAGCCCAACAAAACCTCAACAACAAAATCAAAGAGTGACCCACTTTTCTTCACTCCATGGGTCTATCTCCCCAGTTTTTTCAAAGAAGACAGAATCTATAGAGTAAAGAAAAAGGAAGAGGAGCACACATTTCAAATCAAAAGAACAGTTGTAGGTAGTGCAATACAGAAAAAGGAAAGTCCTTTCTCTTTCCAGATAATCTGTATTTTATTAGATAAGCACCCACTATTTAAGGCCCAAGCAAGCAAATAATCTTTTTTTAAATACCCAAAACCAGCAGAACCCAATACAAGAGCTGACTTTTGTTAAGCAATGTTATTTTTCTTCTCTCTATTTTCTGATTTGTCAATAACTGCAGACTGTAATGTGTACCAAATCCTCTGTTTTTTAAGGGTCACTATACTCTGTTTGGTTCCTATACTCTGTTTTGCTCCACTCACTATTAAACACAGCATTTATATGTAGTCTATTGTACTACTGAAAAAAGAGGTGCACAAGAAAAGGAGTGTTTAGCTTGTTTTTGGTCTAATTTACTACTCTTGAGTAAGATTTTTTGATCCAAAAAGTAATTTTTCTATATAATATTCTTTTAAATTGAAATATCTACAAAAATATAATATTTTGTATAAAGTATTAATGATTTAAATTTATGGATAGTTTTTAGGGAAAAGGACACTTTTGTGCACCTAAAATTACACTTTTGACACTTACATACCCTAACTTTTTTTTTCTCTTTTTTCCATACCTGAGTATTATTTTGGGACAGTTTTCTTCAAATATTTCAAAATACCGAAACTACCCCTGAATTGAGCCGGTTCAATTTCAACCAGATCCAACCATATTTTAATTAATAATGAAATTACCTTTTTACCCTCCATTGAATAACAAAATTATCACACAATTTAAGGGTATATTGGTCTTTTCATATAACAAATTAAAAATTGAAAAGTAAATTATTAAATTACATTTTTGCCCCTCTCTCCTCACTGTTCATCATCTTCTCCAGCAGCCCAACCACCCATCTCCGCCGCGTCTACCGTCCGCCTCCGCCTCCGGCCCTCCATCGCATCGTATCGTCTCCGACGCATCCCTCTCCATCTACGACCACCTCCACCTCAACTTCTCCTCCTCTATCCCTCGCCCCTTTCTCGAGGACCTCGCCTCTGAAACCCTAGGCTCCGCCGCCAACTGTGGATTTGCATCATAATCGGCACCACAACAAGAGTAGAGGAGCTGGCGGTTCTCGACGAGGAACATGGCGGTGGCGCGCGATGTTGGGCGGAGAGGAAGCAGATCTCGTAGAGGAGCTCGGCGCCGCCGATGTCGAAGGAGGCGACGACGTCGAGGTCGATGGAGAATTCGCTGAGGGAGTCGCGAATCCTGGAGGCGACGACGAGGTGGTTCTGCTCGTAGAGGAGATGCCGGTGGCCTGGGGCGACGACGAGGCGGTGGCCGTTGACGGAGGCGGGGACGGGAAGGATTTAGGGTTGAAGGTAGAGAGGAGGGGCATTCAATTGAAAATTTGATGAACATGGGAGGGTAATTTCGTCTTTTTACCCTCTTTAGAAGTTGGACCGGTTCTCTCTATCAGACCAAATTTAATTTTGGTTCAACTCAGGGGTAATTTCGGTATTTTTACAATTTTAGGGGTAAACTGTCCCAAAATAATACTCAGGTATGGAAAAAAAAGAAAAAAAAAGTTAGGGTATGTAAGTGTCAAAAGTGTATTTTTAGGTACACAAAAGTGTCCTTTTCCCTAGTTTTTATTTATAAAAAAGTAATTACAATGTCGGCACATAATCGGCTACAAATGCTAATGTTAGGTACAAATGTACGAATATGTGGTGACCATTAAATTGAAAAATTTACGGTGCAGATCATTGCCAATTAGTGGTGGCAATTGTTGTAATTATTCATTATTTTAAGCCCTTTCATCTCTCTTATTAATGAATACGGGGGTAATTCTAGTAAACTCGACATGTTTGGGGATTTGTTAATTAAGTGTATCCCAAATTTTTTGTGACCTCTTCAAAATTGATTAATTCCTTTTTTTAGAGAAGCTTCAAACCCTATCTATCCATTTTCGTTGAATCAGCAAACCCTATCCTTATTCAGACTCTCACATCGGCCGGATAAATGATTCGATCTCCGACCTCTTCGCCGCCATCCACGACGGCCAGATTGACCCTGCTTACACGGCCTCACCACCGACCCAACGGTGAGACCGATCCATTGGCCTACGACTCTATGACTCTCGGTGATGGTTTTGTTCTGGTTAACTACGACTGGTTCTCATGCGGCTCCGAGGAGAAGGGTTATTGAAGCGCAAATCGCAGAGGTTTTCAAACATGCCCAAGAATAAGAAGCAAGGTTAGCTCATTAATTCTATTTTGGGTAAAGTTCATATGGGATTCCAGCATCGGATGTTTTTCTTCATTTGATTTTGACCCTAATTTTTAATATTAAAAATTTATCTCATTTCATGAATTTTGCTGGTTATGTGATGTGATTAATTCGCTTTGGGTTTTTCTCATACTTGTTTTTCACCTAATGTTCTGGTTTCTCCTAATTAATTTCATTGTTGCCTCTAGCACCATGCATGTTTAGTTTGATTTCGATCTTTGATTTAGGGATTTACATTTGATGCGAAGGATTTTATGGGTTTTATATGTATAGATTTTTGTTCTGTTGTTGTGGGTTTTGTTTTTTTTGTTGCTGTGATTTTTGTACAACTAGATCATGGTGTTCACCTTGATTGTTTTTATATTGATGTAAATTTTGTTGGATACCGCATTGGTCCACTTCTGTTGAATATTTGTGAACAAAAGTATCAGATAACATGAATCTATTGTATTTTGATTTGTATTTCAATGACTGACGTGACCAAGATTGTTATTATTCCATTATTCTATTCTGTGGCCTTGTTGTGTAACATTATTCCAATTTGATGTATATTCCACTACTCCATTGCCAGCCATTGATGTCAGGTAACAATGCAATATGTACTGATGGCATAGTTCCATTGCATTGTTATGATAACATGATTCCATTGCATTATACTGATACCATCACTCCATTTCAGTGTTCTTATTCCATGATTCCATTATAAATTTCTAATTCCAATAGTCAATTACATTATTCTTATTACATGATTCCATTACACAAATCTGATGCCATGAATCATTAATGTCTGGTACGTATAAATCAGATGTTTTGTTAATTCTATGTCCAAGTGACTGTTGATTCAGTCGGTACATGCCATGATTCAATCCTGCCATGATTAAGTCTAAGTGATTGTCCATTACAATACCCCAATCTGACATAGTTGCGTTCATCCATTTAACCATTCCATGATTCCATTCATTATGATCACATAACCCCATGATTTCATTTTAACATTTTACTGTTGTCATTCCATGTTTCCATCTTCACTTATTTCGTTCACAACATGTTTTCATATGTACTTATTCTGATATGTACTCATTGCCATGATACCATTGTTTATTCCAAGTTTTCATCTGTACTTATTTTCATGTTTCATTAAGTAGCAGAGTTTGAATTCTGAATATTTTTCTTAATTTTTGGTAAGAAGTTTCTTAATATTTATTTCAAATTCAAATTCTTATATACGTGTTAATTTATTTCTCAATTTTCTATTTTAATGTATATCATTGATTATCAGAATCAAACACAATAATGCAGTGCAAAACAAGAAAGTGTCGGATTTTGACAAAAGACTAGTGTTTTTTGGGCAGAAACGGCGTTTTGAAGTTAATAAAGAAGACTAGTTTTGAAGTTAATAAAAAAATCGAGATTTCCCTCAAATCTATCACCTTCGGTATTCGCAAGAATCAACGAATTTTGATAAAGAATTCCTCTTAGCCACGTACGCAGCATCACACAATGACCATTATACCATTTTTATTGATTTTTAATTAATGAAATCAAAGAAGAATCTGGACCATTAATTGATTATATCCAATGGATACAATTTATTTCTATATTTGTATTTAATCAACCATTTGTAGTGGAGTGCATCCCTACAATGTTTCCCTATTTTACTCTTAAATTTCAAAGTTTTCTATGCACCCAACCAGGTTCAATCTCACAACTCTCATCGAGTAGTAAGAGTACGCAACAATTGGAGTATCCATTTAGAAATAGTTTAAGAAAAAAAAGAAAGTTTAAAACTAAATATAATTAATTCTCAATTTATTAACCTAACTAAAAGATCTTATTTACACCCTAACTTATTTTCCTCAAATATGTTAGCATCGTTAAAAACACGTGAGGGAACATATATTCATCCAAACTTCATTTAATTTATTAACTTATGTTACTAGCTAATAGGGTAAGACTCCAGGGATGTTTTCTCTCTGGTATATATCTATTTCCTTTACATTTCTAGTTTGACGAGAGCACCCTCGCTATCGTGTTTATCAATGGCCTAGTCTTCCTTCTAATTTCTGTCATCAGATAGAAAGCCATACTCAACTTAAAACTTGTCTGAATGAAGCGGGGATTCTCCGCTTTTAACGGGAGTAGAGATTCCCCATTTTTCATGTCCAACTTAAAATAATGTTAAAACATTTTTTAAAATAAAATTTGTATTAGAAACTATTATTTTAATATAAATATTATTATTTCATTAAATATGTATTTTAAAAAATAAATATATTTAAAGATATTATTTTTTACTAAATATGCATTTTATGATATAATTTTAATTTAAAAAATATATTTTTAATGAATTGGGGCAGATTCGGTGATCCCCTACCCTGTGCCCCTCGGATTCGGAGATCCCATCGGAGACGGGAAATATTACCATCCCTATAGTCATACATTTTGCTTGTAAACTGATTTGGATCAGTTAAGTGGTCAGGAAATCGTCATGTAGGGTATGGACGATGAAACAATATCGTCATAAGAGAGAGTCTCACCCGGAGTCTTAAATAAATTAATAAATTAACAGAGAATTAATCGAACAAGTAAGAAAATTTTAAAATACTAAGTATACTCCTGTAATATTAATCTCTTGTGAATCATGAATGTAATAATTATATATTTTTTTATTGTTAGGAGAGATCAAATATTCAAATTTTAGTTAATATATATTTAAACGTGAATGGTGTTGGTGTTAGCAAATTTATATGTGTAGTGTGTTCCTAAACCAACAAAAAGTGAGAAATAACATCTCATGACATGAAAGATTATCGTCATATAATCAATCAATCAATCTATCTATCAAATCTAATAATAATTATTACCCAAAATAGACCTTGTCATGACAAAAATCAATGGTGACTTACGGTAATGCAATGACCCAAATTTGAAGAAAATGACAAGTAGAGGATTGAAAATCTAGGTTGGGATTTGAAATTGAGATGTTGACTTAACACACAAACACATAAACAAGTACATTTGGAGTTTGCTTATTTCTTCTTTTTTCCATTAATGCATTTTCGTGATCAAAAGTCAAAACAGAGAGAGAATGAGCGGTATGAAGCAGACGTCACGGGTTTATGTAGCCATCAATCTATGAGCAAAATTTAAGAGTCCACCAACTTCTCACCTTTCTTTTTTTTGCTTACATGTGAAAACTCACCTAATCCAATACTTTTCCTCATTAAGCCTCTGAGGTTGAGGGAAATTGAACACTATAACGATGTAATGTTTGATGTCATTTCTTCTGTGTATATGATCCTGGTTTTTCATACACTGATTTTCAATATCTAAGTGTTTGAACTACAATTGATTAACATAGAAATACTATTTGACCTATTTAAGTTATAATTGAAATTTTTTGGATTGTATATGATAAAACTCGGTCTAACCGAAAAAATATATGTTGAGTTTATGGTGCCTAATAAAGTTTAGTTTTCCGAGTTGAGTCCGGTTATAAAATGGTCACTTCTAATTACGTCCTATCAAAATAAAATACTAAACAAAAAGGTTTATGATATATCTGATTAAGCTAGTTTAATATAAAAACACATATACACTCATTTTATAGTATATTTACTTAATGTATTATTTGAGCTCACATGTGTATTCCTTATAGATCTCATTCCTCCACTTTGAAAACAATGTATGAGCCACATGCTTACGGATCCTTAAGGTCGTTGACCCAACCCACCCGATTCTCTACCACCCGAGGAAAGCACTATGCTTTTGTGCACTTGATGGGACGATGTGAGACGCCTTTAGTCGATCAAGTAAATTTGTATTTTCAGCGAGTTGATTTCTACATGAATCAAAATAGGGTTTTATACTCAATTAACTTGTATTCAAACTGTAAGAAAAACAGGAACGTCCAAAAGACTGATTTTGTGATTGTGTGTTTTTGTGAAAATTTAGGCAATATTAATAAGTTACAAGTAACAAACAGGCAAGTGATATGGATAGGTTTTGTAAACAGTTAACTAGCAACCACAGATGCTAGACCGACATCTCAATGTCAATTCAAGATTTACCAATTAATCTCAATCATGCAATCTTATTAGGCCTACGCTATAATTACACTACCCGCCCCTCGGCATTGAATAGTGCCTAATTTCATATTAGGCAACCCTCTCGGGAATTAAACATAATCCTCCACAGCAGTACAAACAACGATTTTCAAATCAAGGAGTTGATTCTAGGAGACTGATTCCTCAATCTTACTTATAGTCAATTCTCAATTGTCCCTCTCGGGATTCTACCTCAAACTCAAATAACAAGTATTAAGTAGCTAATTTAACACATGTATAATCACAAAGCAAGATATAATAAGTTCAGGTATAATTTCAATTAAAAGTAGAACTAGAATCAAACACCAATCGTCATAAGTCTAACACCCATAATTAGGGGTTTTAGCCCATAATCATGGTGCAAAATACACGAAGCAAGAAGAAAAAGAGTAAAAGCTCAAGAAGGGAAGATCAACAAGCAAACTCTAAGCGTTAAGGTTTGGATCGAATGCTTGCAATCTTCAACTATACTCTTCAATCGATGCTCCATTGCTAGCTTCGCGTTCTTGGTGATGGGTGATGGAGATTGGGGCTTCAAATTTTCCTAGGAACAGACCTAGAATAGTGGGTGTTGCCTAAAAATTGTGTGTCTTCTGCTCTGGCTGAGATAGGTATTTATAGATCTGGAAATCCCGATGTGGCGATCACCACACCATCGCCACTTTCCTCTTTGTATGGCGATCGCCACCTCCCTTGTGGCGATCACCACCTCCTTGCCCACGATGCTCCAATTAGCCCGTTTTGTCCGTTTTTCTCCCCTTTTCACCCAAATTCTTCACAAATGTACCAAACATAGCCGAAGGCGTAAAATAGTACAAATGGGGCTCTAAAAGCCAAGTAACGAGGAAAAATTATGCACTAAATGTGGGTAAATCGGTAACAACGTGAAATTTGGTGGACCCACATCAACACTATTTTCGTCGATTAATGGTAGAATTTTTGCTGGGGAAAACACATTCTGCACAAAAAATTCAAAATTCATGACATAATTTTGTCATTAACAAAATACACAACACTCTTGCAAAAATGTGATATTATACAACATATTTTTACCATTTTTCTTATATATTAATACTCCGGACTCTAATAAAATGTAAGGAAACAGAAAATCATAATTTAATAAACAGTCCAAAATTAAACTCACACGAGAGATAAATGATATTTTTTCATATTTATTGTCTTGTCCTTTATCTCATATTTTTCCTACCTTGATGAATTACAATGGGCAAGAACACTTCAATTCAAAAAAAAAAATCTTCATTAGTGTATGATATTTTGGTTTCGGTTGTTGGTGGATAGATAGGGTTAATAAATGACTCCTAGGTTTATGGCTCATCCTTAAGTAGTAGAAAAAAAACTAGGGGTTTGGTTTCAATTTCGGCGTAGTTCGGTTCGGTTCATAAATGCACTGTCTGAAATTAAATTTAGACCATTTCTTTAGTAGTTAGAGCAGTTGGTACCTTGGAATGAGGTTGCATGGCTGACTGTGCTTGTTTTATATCTCCTTTGGAGCTTCTATCTTATTGAGACACATATTTTCTTGAACATAATCAAATGTATAAATCAATTTTAACATGCAAATTTACAAATAAAAGATACATGAGAGAATTTAATAGTGGTGGCAACTGTTATTATATATTTAATAAATTTATATGATCAATGACAAGTCCAAATATATTAATTAGTAATTTCATACATATTATACATAGTCTATGCATTTCACTCATAACTCTTAAGCAATGCAGGAAATTTTGCCTGATTTACTTTTCATTAAAACTTGGTTCACTAAAAGTTTAAGTTTTAAGCAAGAACAAGCCTGATATATCATCTGATACAAATACATGAGTAAGATATGCTAGAGAAAAGCTCCGACACAAACAGCCGGTCAGGGATTTTGCGAACTGTAATCGTTAAAATATAAGTTGCTATGTTACTTGAACTCTTAGAAGATTTTAACATATTTATAAACAGTGACATAATTCATAGTTTTTTACTTAAAATATTAATATTTTTTACTGTTAATCTAATCGCCTCGAGTTCAACGATTTTAGTCGTCTATTGAAGGTCATAATTTTAAATTTGCCTTTGTATATATCAGTCAAATGATTATTTAATGTCTGTTTACACACATGTAAACCATTTTTCATACAATAATAATATAAGCAACAAAAGGGAGATAATAAAGTCATAGGATTAGGTAAAAACCCTAACCCTTTTCTCTCATAATATTATCATAAAGAAATGAAGGTTTTAGTGAAGATTGATGTACACATTAAGAACATATTGGGGCAGGTAATTTAACAAGGTCTTCTTTATGGTACTTTCCTTTTGACACTACTCATCATTAAATCTTGCAGCCTAAGTTTATTCAAAAGCAACAATGGTTGCATTGTCCACTCCACCACACTATACTCTCATCATGATGACCATTTTCATGGACTTCTCATCTTTGTTATGGGTAGTGGTTGACTTTTATTCTCACAAAAGACTATTCACCTAAGTTGCTTGTAATCATGAACTCTTTTGTGCACATTATGTTCTTTTCCTTTTCTTTTCCATGTTAAATGGTAAGGGTCCGAATCACTTTTGATGTCACTGTTTGCCTACAAAAAGTTAATGTTTAGTTAAGGAAGATTAGTGTGTAGAACAATATTTTTGTGATTTTTCTTATCAATAATAATTCATGTAAGTATTACTGATACATCAAATTTTTGTCACTTTATTATTAATATGCGAAATTCAAAATAAGATGTTACCTTGTGTTGATCTCATAATAAGATCGTACTGATGAGTGTAGATATATAAGAGAAAAAAGTTTTAATACTATATTAAATTTGATTTGTATAAAAGTTCTGAACAATACGTGAGTGGTGTCAAAACTTGCATATCAACTGGTCATACATGCCACATCTTTTGACGCAGATTTTGCCGATCGAAGTATATTATATATATATGAGATTTAAAATTTACTATTCTAAAATCTTATTCTAAATCGTTCGATGGGTTTGATTCCTTACCTGAATAAAAAAAATTTTGAATTTGAATTCGACTTAGACTTAGATTTTATATTTCCATTTAATAGAGTAGGGGATAAAAGTTACTAAATTCACCCCGAACTTGTCCCGTTGCTATCTACAAGAGAGGAGAAAGTCCTCATACTTTACGGGGACTTGGCATTCTGACTTAATATGGTAAGAGATGAAATTACAAAACTCGTCCTGAATTGTTGAGTTCTGACAAATCAAATAAAAAATCATATATGATTTTATAATTATTTTATTTAGCATATTAGCTTGTGAGCACAATTACATCAATTATAGAAAATTTGTTTGCTTAAACAAACACATGTAATGCCATATAAATAAGATGTATTCAATAAAACCATTGAAATCATTTAAGTATCTCTTAACATGGTATTAAAGTATACTAGGTTTATCTTGGTTAAGTACTCGCAAATGAATGTTTTTAATGGATGGGTAGGGCGAATGATAACAAATTAATGTTATAAAAGAAACTGACAACAAATTAATGTCATAATTTTTTTTTTATCATCAATGGTTTCGAGATGAGTTATATGTTACACCGTCAATCTCCAGATCTGGTTTACACCGTTAATTTTGAGAGCGAGTGGTAGTTTGCAACCGTCGATCGCAGCACGAGTTCTCATTCGCACCGTCGATGTTTAGACTCACTCACAAGTCGAACATTGTGAATGTTCATGCTCCAAATTGAGAAGGTGTGTTGATAAAGAAAGTTGATAGTTTTCACATGTATGACCAAGTAACTCACAAACTGAATTTGATTTTTGCACATGAACCTTTGGGCTTCAATAAAGGAGTTCATTGTGCCGCAAGTCACCAGGTTATGTAGGCCCAATTCATGGGCCGAACCCATTAACACATCAAACATCGTCGAGCCCACTTAAACAAACGTTCGATTCATCGTCAAATGTTTTTGTTGTCTTATCCAATATGTCGCCGACCCATTTCTTATATAAGAAAGTGACAGCGACCCAGATTTGAGAAGATCGCAAACGAAATGGCGGAGACGAAGGAGATCGGTGTGGTGGGTAGCGGCCAGATGGGCTCCGGAATCGCCCAAATCGCCGCCGTGCACGGCGTCGACGTCTGGCTCGTCGACACCGATCCTGCAGCTCTCGACAGAGCGGCCAAATCGATCAAGAGCTCCATCCACCGGTTCGTCTCCAAAGGCCTCCTCTCTCAGGTTCTTCAAGCTACCATTTTTATCCACCTTGTTTCTGTAAAATCTATTGAATTGACTTGGAGACCACAAATTTGACTATTTAAGAACATGGTCGTATCAGTATAATACTGTATTTGCATATGATTTAGTACTTCAATTGATGAATTTTTAAGTGGGTTTATTTTACATGGATTCAATAACTTGAGCAGAGGGTCAATTTGGGGTATTGGGTAGTTGTTTTTTTGTTGTTGAGGGTTGTGTTTTAGTAGTAAACTTTTGATTTTGCTCATGTTTGTGTATTGGGTGTTTGAATGTTTTGTTGGAGGTTGGGTTTTAGTTGTGAAGTTTTGATTTTGCTCATGTTTGTGCAAAATTAGTCCTTTGCGTATTCCCAGAAGCCTGATCATTACTTGTTGAAGAACTCAAACTTGAGCCACCGCATGAATTTGAATGGGTATCTTCTAATTTTGGTTCTGATCATTGTTGGTAGAAATTTTATTAAATTTCCACCATGGAGAAAAACATGATCTTGCCTTTGAGAGAAAGATAGATGTGGTCACAACTGGAATTGACTTGGAGACCATAAGTTTGACTATTGAAACCAGCTATTTAAGAGTATGGTTGTATCAAATATAATACTGAAGGCGCATGCGTGCTGTTTGTTTATTTTATTGCCTGTAGCTGCGGATGATTTAATACTTTCACTGATGAATTTTTAAATGGGTTTATTTGACATGGATTCAATAACTTGAGCAGAATGTCAGTTTGGTGTTGTGGTGTATTGGGTAGTTGTTTTTTTTATTGTAGGTTGAATTTTATCAGTAAAGTTTGTATTTTGTTGGTTTATCTTTGTGCAAAATTAGTTTATACTTATGTATACAAAGTCTGATAATTTCTTGTTGAAGAACCTAAAAATTTCAGCCAGTGGATGAATTTTGAGAGGAATATTCTATTTTTAGCTCTTATCATTGCTGCTAGATATTTGATTACTTTCTCACTAAAATGGGTAAAAACGTATTGATTTTATTTTGAAAGGAAGTTGGTTTTGGTTAGATGACTAAGAGATTTAATACTCTTATTTCCTCCACAACACATGCACGATCTTGCCTTTGAGAGAAAGATAGAAGCTGTCGCACTTGGAGTAGCAGTTCTCCTTACATTGCCATGATATTATTATAATTTATAATCATATATTTTTATGCAATGCAACTGTATTTAACTTAACTAATCATAGCTTTCTTGTGGGCTTGTGCAATTTAAAACTACTCTTCAGTCTTTGAATTGTCACGAAGTATTTTGATTTTTTATTCAAAAGGCTGTAGGCGATGCTGCTCTGAAGCGCCTTAGATATACCTCAAATTTGGAAGAGCTTCGATCTGCGGATCTTGTTGTAGAAGCTATTGTAGAGTCCGAAGAAGTGAAGAAAAAGTTATTCGTTGATTTGGATAAAATCACAAAAGTTTCTGCCATTCTAGCGTCTAATACGAGCTCGATCTCCATCACACGTCTAGCTTCCATAACCAGCAGACCCCACAAGGTTAGTTTCTGTGTACCTAATAAGTAATGAAAGTTGGTCTTTCAAGGCGGAGTGATTATGTCTGCCCTCCACTTCTTGAGTCCATTCATTTTTCTGCTACTACAAAAACATGGTTCCTTAGTAGTAAGAAAGTATATTACGTCTTTGTTGAGTATCTTTATATATAAATCGGTTGATCTTTAGATTGTTATGACATATTTGGGAGCGTTATGAGCACATCTAAATGCTAAGATGGACTTCCCTTATTTTCCTTCAGACTAATTTTGTTAGTGTATTGATGTGTAATGCCTGTTTTATTTTTAAGCGTAGGATTTTTAACTGCATCACATAATTTACGCTTGTAACAAAGAAGATGGCATTGATTATGATTTATGAATGGCTTTCCTCTCATCCAATTTATGGCGACATTATTGCCCAATTATTTATTTTTTATTATTTCTCAAGAAAGATGTATGTAGGTGATTGGCATGCATTTTATGAATCCTCCTCCTATAATGAAACTGGTTGAGATTATTCGAGGTGCAGACACATCAAACGAGACATTCAATACAACCAAGACCTTAGCAGAGAGGTGATCACCCGACATACCCTTCACGAAACTTAGCCGATTTTTTTTTTCAATTTATTTCCATTTCTCGTGCTCACATCTTAACAAAAAACGCTTCGAACCCCATTTTTGAACTCGCACGGTGGATTGATTTTCAGGTTTGGCAAGACGGTGGTATGCTCTCAAGACTACGCTGGCTTCATCGTGAACCGGATCCTAATGCCAATGATAAACGAAGCCTTTCACACACTTCACACAGGCGTTGCAACGAAAGAGGACATCGACACGGGAATGAAACTCGGAACAAACCAACCGATGGGTCCCCTAGAGCTCGCCGATTTTATTGGGCTCGACGTGTGCTTATCAATAATGAGAGTCCTTCACGCTGGCCTCGGGGACAGCAAATACGCTCCTTGCCCTCTCCTCGTGCAGTATGTTGATGCGGGCCGGCTCGGGAGGAAAAGAGGTATAGGAGTGTACGATTACCAAAAGAAAGTGTCGCCTCGTCTTTGAAAAAAATAAAGCATTGCCTCAACGTGAAGGTTCAATTTCTCTGCCTTGTAACTTAAGTCTTGCAATGTGTGGAAGCATGATAAATTCTCTTACAATAAAAAAAATATGATCATGATTTAGTGTATTATCTATGTTGTGCGACTGCGCGTGGTGATTTCTAGCTTTCTTGATTGGCTTTGTGGATTATTTGATTGGGTGGAAAAAAGTTGATATTTTCCTCTCTTTTTTACATGTCTTAATTTTTGAAGATAAGAGTAAAGGTACACTTTAGCTTCATTTTATTTTTATCAAATACTTTTTTTGAATGATTAAACAATTTTTTTATCCAACTAAAAAACTCTACTCATTTCATGCAGTCACCAAGATGATTATACGGAATTGCTAAATTGGACCTCATGTGAAAGTGATTTGTCTTTTATATTTTCAATTGTAATACTTTGTAATAATAAAGTTCGGAATGGTTGTAATGTCCTTTAATGTAGACGAAAGTTGTTGAATTGAATGTCACGTAACAATGTATATCTAATAATGATGTCAACCGTTGTCATATTGGTAGACCTGGTGTTTTTCTCTCGAGTTGGATCGACGAGTGTCTCCACGACAAATTTGCAACGGTACTCGGAAAAGTTGAACTCCAACTTATGTAAATATGAGGTCGTTGATTTTACTTCTCTGCAAATTAGTGTAAGCAATTACAAGGTATTTACCTCAATAAATACTCCAGCTAACCATTGTACCAAACCATATGTACAGTCCACATCAAAATGGTCCATTAATTGCACCTAGCTACCATAGCATCATCTACAATAGTTACTATTGACACAACTTGAACTATGATGAAATTTAAACAGACAATAATCAATAGCTCTATCTTCCTATTCAAAGCTTCAAATCTCTTGCAGAAAAAGAAATGTTTGACAACTATTCCCAAATCATGGAATTGTATAGACAATGTTTCTATTGCAATGTACAAACCCATGTTCTTCATATTGCTTGCCAGCTTAGGAATCTCTAGTGGGGGCAAGAAAATAAAGAAAGCAGCCATCACTTTTCAACCTAAATTATAATATGTGAACATACTAGAAATTATTTACATTAAATATCAATCTAACTTGAAAGAAACATAGTTTCTTTGACATATGCCAATGTTTTTCGATCTCCGACTTATCCAACAAATTCTCAAATTTATTATCTCATTAATGAGTCTCTACGAAATACCATATGCATGCTTAAGTAAGTAAATGGCATGGCTATAAGTTAAAATTTCTCGGAACGTTTCAATTTATGCCAATGTGCTACTGATGCAACGTATGTGGCTAGAAATAACTCTTTATCGAAATTCGTTGATTCTTGCGAATACTGAAGGTGATAGATTTGAGGGAAACCTCGATTTTTTTATTAAACTTCAAAACTAAATAACTAGAAACGTATAAGTTTGCTTAAATAGATAAAAACTAACCTAACCCTAATTGTAGAAAAAAAAATCCTAAACTTATTGGAAAAAAAACAAATTATTAAAATTACAAAAACTGCCAGAAACTTAAAAAAACTACGATTTTGACCCTCTAAATGATCTCCAATGACCGAAATCCGCCGTACCCCATGTCATAGCCATGACTTTTACTCATACTGCCGTTTCTCCTCGCAAAACACTAGTCTTCTGTTAAAATCTAACACTTTCCGGATAACTCTGATTGTTCTACCTTCTGCATACCGACTTCCTCAACCACACCGCATCAACTACTAAATTTAGAATATAAAATAAATTTCTTGACGTATTCTAGTGTTCTCGACTCCTGAATCATGAAACTGATTTTTAAATTTATAATCAAATAAACAAGTCTAAATTTTTTTAACATACAAAACAATATATATAAGAGTTTTTTCGAACGATTCAATTTACCTTATATTGATGAGCATGTGGAGAGGTCCCACCACCCTCCCCAACCCAAAAATGGTGGCATTATTAGGGAGACAACTTTTATCTTGATAGTGATTGAAGAGGAATCCTATGGGTCCTTAGACAATTGAAAAGAAATCAAAAGTTGTAGAAAAAATTTGAAAATAAAACCATAGATAAGGTTAAAAAAATAAGATAGGAAAAGGGTGTGCAATTTGGTTCAACCTCTCTAGTGTTTGCACATTATTATAACATAAGGTTTTTTCTCGAGAGGCCGTGAACGTGAAGGTGAAGGTGAAGAGAAGATGAAGTTCTTGTTTCAGTGCCCTTGCTGCTCTTGCTTCTGCTTCATGAAGCCCAAGAAGGGGAAGCCGAAGGTGAAGGATGTCGCAAAGGATGTCGCGGCCAAGGAAGCCAAAGTAGACAAGAAAGAAGTGAAGGTCGAAGAGAAGAAGGTCGAAGCTAAGGTTGAAGAGAAGAAGGAGCAGTGAATGAAGTGCATTTTCTCTTGATTTTCTTTGGTTGGTTTTTAATAAATTATTCTTATTATTATGTGCAAGAAAATTGTATGTAGCAATTGTGATTCGGTTTACTTAATGACTTAGGTTATGTGTAATGGTTAAGGTTTTGGTTGCTATGGATGGGAAATAAATTGTCTCTGGTTTTAGGTATTTTAATTTGTGGAGGTTGAGATTTGAGTTTGTGTTTTTGTTCTTGGCATGTGACAATGTGGTTTTTTTTGAACTATTTTTTTTAGTTTTATCGTCGGTTTTGTACTGAATATGATAATTCACTTTCATTTGACCGATATAAGTTGAGTTCGAATATTTCTATGTTAGTATAAAATTTAAATTAAGAATTACGACTTTAGGTTTTGGAGTATGAGATCTGTGAATCATTAAGTATATTGTATGTGTCTGACTTTTTTCATTTATGTTCGGACTAGAACTATGAACAAAAACCGAAAGAAAAAATGAAGAAAAAGATTGAGTTATGAGTTTCAAAATTGAGAATTTTGGAGCAAATTTCTTACAGCTAATTTATCTACCAATATATACCTTCAAAACTAAGAACTTATAAGCTGACCTATTTTAATCAGATTCATAGCAAATTCTGCTCAGTTGCACCAAGTCTCTTACAAAGAACTTATTTACTAATTTATTTTGGAATTTTATCTATAAAGGACATGAAAATAAAAGAGATCAAAAGCTACTTTTAATTCCCACTTTGTGTTTCCAATGTTGTTTCAGTGTTTCAAAAGCATGGTCCATTCCATGATGTAGCATTACTGTTTGGTTCTCATGTCCACAGTCCATTTATTATCCTGCAAAAAGAAAATGCGATAAAACTATATCAAAGCAAAAATGAAACTTAAGGTTTGGCATGTTTGGCCCTACAAACCAATTTTATTGCCTAATTAGTGAAGTGTTTGAAATTGTGATAAGATGATCACAAGTCAAGTCATTTGGGTAGCAAATTGGAATGATAAATTGATCTAATCACAATTTATAAGACTTAAATCCCTTGATACACTCTCGTCTATGATTTAAAAAAAGCAATACAAAAATAGAAGTGAACAATCGGTTTTGAAGTTGAAGTATGTTTACTTACTTATGAACCAACTCAATTCAAATTATAACTTTCTAACGATTTTTCACCGGCAAATTAGTTTTGGATGCCCAATTAACTTTTAAAGTTACATTTTATAATTTAAAAAAAATACACGTCTCCCTCGATCATTCTTACACTGTTAGTAGCCAATTCTTGTCTCTTTTAACTCAAGCTTATGCTTATACTTTAAACAGCTTGCACCAGTCCAAAACACAAAATCTCAGTTCATCAAAACAAACCCATCACGAAAAACAGCAAAATCCTCATATTCATGACGATGAGCTCAAGCTCACCAAGATGAACAGAGACAAGATAGTAGAACACATTAGTGAGTGCCAAATAAAACCTGTTTCTTAGTCTCCAGAATGTCCAAATGGTCAGCGCCAAATCGAGGGAGTCTTTTCAAGGAGGATTCAAGATTCTGATCATATTATAGCAGCATTTCACTGATTTCATTGCTGTAAGTTTTAGTTTTACTAATTTTGGTGGGTTGTATTTGGTTATAATTTTATTCTGATTATATGTATTTAGTGTGAGCACATAAGCCATTGCATGATTGTTTGAGTTTGGTGTTGTTAATTACTAGAAAGTGCATGTTTAGGAAATTGAATTACAAATCATGTTAATTGCTCAAGCTTGAAATCCTAGTTAGATAATTAAGCACTTGTTATCCACGATTCCCGAGGGATCAATATATGTGCTTAATCGAAAGCTCTTTATTAGTTGACGACTGGTGCACGTGCCGAGTCAAGATCAGAAGTCTTCTTAGCGTAAATTCAAAACAATTCCCGTCAAGAAAAACACAAAATTTCAATCAAACACAAAACCCGTCAAGAAAATCAGCCAAAATTCCCATTTTCATGACTTGGAAACCATCCCAAAACCCAAATCAAAGAACAACAGCATGCACCAATCCAAATCACAAAATCTCAACCAATGATATCGAGAAAAACAAGAAAATTTCCATATTCATCATGACGACGAGGTTATCATTAAAGCGATTTCAGTGACTGTGGCCCAAGAATTGGCAAGTGGCACCTGCAAGCTCAAGCTCCCCAAAATGACCAGCAAACATGACAAAGACAAGAGTGATGCAGTTGATGAACACATTGATTAGAATCATGGGCAGACCAAACAAAACCTGTTTCTTAAGCCTCCATCGTGTCCAAATGTTCGAAGCCAAATCGAGGGAGTATCTTCAAGTCTAGTTTCATGTGATAAATATTCTTAGGACACATTCACACACTTTTGTTTTTTGTTATCATCAATAATCTATGTAGCAATACCTCTCCAGCATGTGGTTAACACCAACAATGAGGCTTCTGCCACTTTTTGAACTTCTTGTTTTAATTTTTCTGATATCAGAAACCTTATTACACATAGCTCAAACTTAACAAGATCAAACTTTACAAACAAATACTACACACATACATAGTTCCAAATCAAAATAAGTCAAATATAAATCCCAAATCAAATAGTACATAGTTCTAAATCCAAATAAGACAAATACAAATTACAAATCAATAGTACATACATAGTTCAAAATCCAAATTCCAAACCTGATAGTAGTTTTCATAAATATTACATACCCGAAATAGACGAAATCTTGCAAGCAATATTTCCCTCCAAATATCAGACAGAGCAGAAGCATAATAGAGCATTGCAGTAGTCAAAACAAGCACTTCACTTTACCCATATAAAACCTGAGAGACAAACAAAAGCATGTCATGTTTCTGAACTCCATATGTATGATATTGTGAAACCTATGACGTAGTAAAAAATTGATACTCCATTGTTCCTGATAGAAATAAGGTAAATAAAATATATTGATGTATTATTGATAATGTTGTGTGTGAATTATAATATCAGATAACCCTTTATAGATCAAAGCTATATAAGAAAACTTAACTAATTGGTGATAAACCTAAACTAGAACAAGAAATACTCTGATATATATATATATATATATATATTCTAACCGTTTCAAAGACAAACCCGGATATATATTAAACAGGCCAATTGACAGACTCACCAGTTGAACCCGGTTATGACCATGTCAGCCTCTCTAACAACTATTCAGTTTCAGCAACGATTAAGTGAATGTTCATAAAAGTAATCGATAAAGGCAAGAGCAAGAACATATATATATATATACCTCTAGCTTGAAGAAACTTGTTCTGGCTAAAATCCTTTGCCAAGCGAGCTCCTTATTCTTGTAAATGTACGATTCAACCCACTCCAACTTGAAGCCAAGTTTGAATAGTGATGGCCATCATTCTGCACATCTTGGCCATCAATTTTAATGTTGGGAATGTGAGATACCTTGTAGCGGTTTTCAGTTGTGTCGAGCCATTCGTTCAGCTTAGGACACTCTGAGATGCTCAGTTCCTCTAGTGTTTCAGCCTGAAGATGGTGAGGCAATGCCTGAAGCTCGGGACAGTTCCCAATTGATAGCTGACGAAGATGCGGACAGGTTGAAGCAGCTGCTCCTCCAACGGTGACTTTCCAGTCGTGCAGTTGCTTCATATTGTAAATGCAGAGGCTAAACAGCCATGGAAATGCAGTGTTGTTACCTGACACCTCGACGTCAAAACTCAATTCTGTCACATTCTGCATATCCCTGATTTCAAGTGATTCGAGGAAAGGAAGTGTCGCCACACAAAGGAAACTCTCACAGTTTGTGCAGTTGAACAATATAAGCTCTGTCAGATGGGCTAACCGTGCCATCCAAGTTGGTAACTCGGTGCCTCCATAGTAATGTATCCCTAAATATTTCAGGTCCCGAGGTGGCTGTAAGGCTTCAAGAACATTCTGCATGCTCTCTTTATTAGTTCCAACTCCAGAGAACCATAAATCCAAACCACGTAACCCTTCCTTGGAATCAAGACTTGCTCTCCTTGCCTCATCCGCACTCGCCAAATCTGCCAGCCCGTCTATGTAAAGATACCTTCCAAGTTTCTCCAACTTCTCTAGCTCCCCAAGTTTGAATGCTTTATTTCCACTGCCAGGACTTACAACAAAACGGTTCAGAGTCCGAAGAGAGCTTAACTTCCCAATTCCTTTAGGCAGAAAGCTAAGATTTAAAGTCCAGAGAATCTCGAGATGCCTCAAGTTGGTAAGCTTTCCTATCCCCTCAGGTAGTTTCTCAAGATGATCACACCCGTTGAGGTTCAAGGTTTGCAAGAAATACAAGTCACACACTGTTTCAGGCAATTTCTTCAAATTACGGTTATAAGACAAGTTCAGGTACCTTAGTCGATTCAATTTTCCAAGCTGGCTAGGAATTTTTTCAATCGAACAGCAGCTGAAGTGTAATACCCTAAGAAGTCTCGAATGTTCAAACAGCCGACGAAGGCATCCCATGCTGACAAAAGTGTAATCAGATAAAATCAGTAAGGTGCGCAGCTTTTTTAGTGCGCACGCAGATACTGGAAGTGACGACTGAGCTGCAATAACTAAAGTTGAATGTCGAACTTGTTCGGGATGAGAGAATTCACAGTCCAATCCTGTAACACGATCGACTTTGGATACAACACATTCCATCTCTGAAAGAGAACGGAGAAAGTCATGTATAATTCCATGGATTTTGCATGCCTTATTGTTAATTCCATGGTCAGGATCCTGAAAAAATGAACGTGCCCTTAACTCTTGTAAGATACTGTAACCTGTAGTTTCCAGGTTTTTTTCATGTTGGCTGGAGCTGAGGTATCCTTGAGCCATCCACAGTTTTACCAATGTGTCTTTATCTATTGAGTGATATTCTGGAAAGATACTGCAATATGCCAGGCACCGTTTCGATATGGTTTCCAAATGGTTATAACTCAATTGCAGAACTTGAAACATACTATTCTCAGCCACAAATGTCTCATTACCATTTCTGGGCTTTACATGAAGGACACTCTCCCCCTCTTCTAAGTCTGGCATTGCGTCAAGGACACTCTCCCACTCTAGTAAACTTCTTCTTCTTGTTAACAAATCCCCAAGAACAATTACTGCCAGAGGGCGGCCCTGACATTTGGCCACAATTTTTCTACCAATCTCTTCAAGACTAATTATAGGAGCCTCGGCACTACTTCCGCGAAATACTCTCTCGCTGTATAGGCGCCAGCATGCTTCTGTAGACAAACCCTTCAGATGGTACAATTCGGTGGTGCCCGTCATTCTTGCCACTCCCTCATTACGAGTAGTGATCAAGATTCTACTTCCTTCAGCAGCATAAGCAAAACAGCTCTGGATTGGTTCCCACCATGGATCTACAGTCCACACATCATCAAGCACAAGAAGGATCCTTTTTCTCTCAACAGCGCTGCGGAGATGTATTACTAGAGTATCCAGTCCATCGTCTTCTTTTGTGAACTTACCTGTAAGACAAGTGATGATCGTTCTGACAACCACGGTGCTGCTGGAATGCTGGGAGACATGTACCCATAATTTGGTTTCAAAATGGTCATTAATCTTATGGTCATCGAAGATGCTGCGGGCAAGGGTTGTCTTTCCAATGCCATCCATCCCTACGACACAAATTATGCGAACATTTTCACTGTCATCGTTCACATTGTTCTGATGAAATAACATGGCCAGAAGATCAGCTATTTCCCTGTCCCGCCCGTATACCTTGCCCCTGTCCAGAAAGCCGAATGTTTCCCCACCTGTCATTTGAGCATAATCAATTCTTGGTACAATCGGTGCGGTCAAATCATAGCTTGATGCCTTCTCACAGATGTGCTCTAATTTCCCATTTACCACTTGTGACCTGCGGTGGAGTTCAACATGAATGACAAGGCTATCAACAAAACTCGAGCGAGTGGAGGACCGGTAGTCAAACTCGTCCAGGAGATCTCTAGCCTCCTCACATACATCTCTTGCATCTTCCCTTTCTCCTTTTGTTTTCGTATCCAGGATAAAAGCCTCGGCTATACCCAGATTCTTAGATAAC
Source organism: Geranium rotundifolium (assembly GCA_963920655.1). Taxonomy (NCBI): domain Eukaryota; kingdom Viridiplantae; phylum Streptophyta; class Magnoliopsida; order Geraniales; family Geraniaceae; genus Geranium; species Geranium rotundifolium. Next base: position 2,489,842 of record OY987312.1, read on the forward strand.
TGAGATAATGATCTCACAAATTCATTTCTTCTGTTAGGGGGCAAAAATTTCTTCAATAGAGCATCAACTTTTGGCATGGTCATTCTCAAGAAGAGGCAACTTTAGTTCACCTGGTAACCAGATAGATACAACCTGGAAATAATTTGGAAAAAGAATATTATCAGATATCCCCGTGTCTTTATTTTAGCCATTTATTTGATTGAGATTCAACAACCCTCTTCTCCTGGAAAGGATTATAGGTAGGGCTGTAAAAAGAGCTGAGCTCTTAACGAGCCGCTCGAGTAGGGCTGTAAACGAGCCGCTTGAGTAGGGCTATAAACGAGCCGAGCTCTTAACGAGCCGCTCGAGTTCGGCTCGTTAAATATTCGGTTCGGGCTCGTTATAATCTAGCTCGAGCTGAATTCGAGCTCAAGATTTGGCTCGTTTAATAAACGAGCCGAGCTCGAGCCTAACCTTTTAAGGCTCGCGAGCCAGCTCGTTTAATATTTAATTAATTATATTTATATATTAATATATTTTTAATAAATAATTATATTAGAATTAGACAAGCCGAATCAAGTCGAGCCAATTTTAAGTTTGCTCATTTATTAATTAATGAGTTATTTATTTATTTAATTTTTAATGAATATTTGTATTGAAATTTAAACGAATCGAGCCAAGCTCGAGCTTGTCTATTTTATTTCGAGCCGAACTCGAGCCTAGTTACATAAGCTTGTTCGAGCCCAAGCGAGCCCTGTTAAAATAAGACTCGATTCATCTCGTTTACACCCCTTACTATAGGGTTATTATTAGGCCTTCTACTACCAAATCACCATTTTGACATAAGACAATCAATGAGCATCGGGAATGTAGCAAAATAGTTATATCAAACAAATATCACTTGAAAGAGAGCTCAGGTATGCTCTCGCGTTAAATATATTCAAAGTTACAAGAGCTAAACATAAAGTGAAAGGATCACACTCAACTAATAAGATTAACCTTTTAGTTATAAAACCAAAACCATACTTGATTTAAGCGGAACGTACTTTGGCCACTACCAAGCGATGAGACTTATTTGATTAATTGATAAGCATTTGCTTACCAACTTAAACTTTTAGATGAATTGTATTTCACGTGACAGTAGAGTTGGTTTAGGCATGTTATAATCCCCTTTATGGTATGTTTGTGTTTGATAGAAATAACCAATAAGGTATTAAAAATATTCTTGATTTATTATTAGTGAGAATTTGATATAGGACAATACAAACTCTTAACTATATTATATTTTGAATAGTTTCAGGTTTTTTTAATTAGTTTGCATTGATTAGTTATATTGGTTAAGTTTTTTAGTGCGAGTTAGTTTTAAAGTCTTAATTAAAAGTACCTATAATTATGTCCATATTAGGCCGAAAGACACATAACTACACTAATATTCAACAGTGGACACCTAGCTACACTCAACAATCGAAAATTGACAGTTAGCACCTACCGTTAGATTTTTGCATGAAATTTGTTAAAATTTTACGTAAAAAAGACGAAAATGCCCTTGGTCAGACTTCAAATTTTCAAAATCATGCTATTGTTTCTTCGATCAACCATGGCTCAAGTTTTGCCGGCCTCGTCTCCGACTTCCGACCGACTTCTCCTGTCGTAGAGATATTTGAAGAACATAATAGGGAAACGATATTTGAAGAAGACCAGCAACTAATGAAATATTCTAGAGATACTACGTCAAGTAGTATCAACACCCACTTGTTTGAGCAATTCATAAAAAACTATAGCTAATTTATTCAGGTCTAATCCCAACTTGACAACCTATTTCTATTTGGTTCACCAAATTATATGCCTTTCAGATTCAGCATAGCAAATGCAGGGAGGAACAAATTGATCATATTTGAGACCAAATGAAACATTTTCCAAATCTAAAAGATTATACAAGAAAAGAAAAACCCGCATCGAGAATGCGATTTGATCATCAAATAATCACAAGTTTACTCCCCTTTTCGTGCTCTTGTTTTATTGCTAATTTTAGCCTTAAAAGAAGTTGGGGAGATGAGTTGTCTGGAGATGGTTCTTACCAAATCAAGCGATCTAACAGATTTGTACCACCAGAAAACCTGAAAACCCAGCACAAGGACACAGAGATTAGGTCAGATGTATACGATAATTAATGTCTTCCAAAACTTTGATTTCTGGCTTTTCTTTGAAGAACGAATTCAATAGACAAAGACAAAGCTTACCCGGTTGTGCTGAAAAACTTGAAACAATTTCGAGAGTTTAGAGAAATGGATCGAATTACAGGGCATCAACTAGAGTTCAAATAACTACTTTCTTTATCTGCAACTGCTAATAATTTAAGGAGAATGACACGTCATGACTACACCAACTTTTAGCTGTTCTCAAAATTTTTTTTAATCTTAACCATTGTCATTTAATCATATACTTTATTTTTTAAGAAATCCGGTTTATGTAGATCAAAACTGCACTTCACAATTCAAAATTACATCAAGAGTCGGTGGGACAAAACCCCACCTAAATCTCAGCCTGAATTAACAATGGCATCATGTGTAAGCGTATGAGCTGCACCATTGCTTTGTTTGCGAAAGAATTTGGTACGGATCCGAAAACCAAATCTATTATATAAGATCATACAGTCATATATAATACATCTAACCCGATTCCATAAAAGCTCCAGCATATTGATCTTTGTCACCACAACTTGACAATCGGACTCAATGAACACATTGTTCCATCCGTTTCACTCGCACCACCACGTGGCCTCTCGAATACCCACGACCTCCACTACTGATGGGTAAATAGACCCCATGAACTGCCGGGAAGACCCAGCAATTAAAGAACCTAAATTGTTCCAGCATAAGAGACAGATACTCCATGTGCAGAATTAAAATCAAATGCTCCATCAGTATTGATTTTAAGAGTACTTGGAGGAGGGGTCCGCCTTTGTAAAGGTTCCATTAGTGGACAAATATACTTAATTAATTGATTGGATATTTTTCTGATTTTTGTTAAACTTAACGAAAAATATTTAATCGATAACAAATTAAATACTCTAATAAAATAAAGAGAAGTTGAGTATTATTGAATTGTATACAGGTCATGTTACACGGGTCAAACTCAATTCGAGAATCACCAAACTCAACTTTTAAACTTTTTTCTTCAAATAACATTTTAGCTACACATACATTTTGTTAAATGTAATAAAATTGGTTTGTACAAATATTAAAACACCCTTAACAGTTCTGATTCGAGAAATCATGCTTGCCTGACTGCTTTAAAATAAAAATAAAATCAAAATATGGGAAAGGAGTGAGATCGACGGTGATGCCGAATAAGACGCGAAGGTCCATCGCCTCGGCGACGGCGAGCAATGGTGGCAGCGATGATGGTTCTTCGGGATCTCTGCCAAGGTTCAAAAGCTTCAGTGACTTGCGATCGAGTCTTCATCTTTGTCGCCCATCAATCATCGACTTTGATTCTTGAATCATCGTGATCGTTGATTTGTGTCATCGATGTTGACTCTAAAAAAATTTGGCAAATGGTTGAGGTAGTGGTGGTGTGTATTAAAATTGGGAGCTTCCGATGGCTATTGGTTGCGACATAACAATGGAGAAGCAACTCATTGAGGTCGTCGAAGAAACTTAGGTAATTTCAATTTCACACTCAAGTCCTGATTTCTTTCGTATTTTCCATGTAGAGAGCTTCGCTAGGGAGATGTTGAGCTGAGAGGGTTTCGGTTCGAGATTTAAGTCACGAACAGAGATGACCCACATGTTCATCGGTGTCGGCGTCTCTTTGAGTTTGCCAGAAAATTGCGGCTGAACCTTTGGCGTCTCTCAGGTCACAGCTCCACAATCGGCGACCCTAATCGGTGCCTCTCAGGCTTTAATAGAATCAGTATCTCATCCATCCCTTTTTCCACTGCTCTCAAGCCAAAAAACTAAAATCACATCAAAAAAGTCAAGCAACCATCAAAGAAATTGTGGTCAGAATTTTGGACGGAAACCAAGTAGTCTTATCAAGTTTTTTTTTCAATTCAATATTTTTCAGTTTTATTTTCATCTTGTACTCTTTGATAATTTGTTTATCAGATGTAATTCTAGCTCTAGTTTCATTCTTAGAATCTTTTACTAATTATATATCCTCCATAAAAATCAAATTGATGAGCAAAAAATTGACAAAGAGAGGCAACAACATATTGATCTCGCTAGCTCCTTTCCTAGATTTTGATTTTGATTTTGATTTTATTTTGACTTGGTCAGACCAGTCTGATTTTAAATCAGAAATACTGAGAGTATTTTAAACTTTTTACAAAATAGTTATGTTAGATTTGACATAATTTAGTGTAGCAAAAAATATTTTTGGGTACCGAGAAAAGGTTTAAAAGTTAGGTATAGTGATTTTAGAATCGAGTTTGACCGAGTGTAGGTACATGTAATTATCTCTTGTATAAATGTAGGACATTTTATCGGTCGTTTTCTTGAATAAATTTATTACACCCGGTGTCTAGTGTAGTTGTTGAATATTCACTTTTAAGATTAATTATTGAACTTATTTGTTCATAACAATAATTAATGTATAATGATTTACTGAAAGAAAAAATAAACATAACTTGTTTTTAGTAAGACTTGAACTCATGACATCATGGTAAAAATAACTATTATTACAACTAGACTAACAAACGGTTTCGACAACTTTGGACATTGTTTATATATATTAGGGTTAGTTACAATTTACTCACTTGTTTGGACGCGTTTTACAACTTACCGTACATACTTTGAAAATATAAAACTCAATTCACCTAAAGACAAAATAGTTACACATTGCTCATTTCGTCATTTAACCTAGGATAATGATATTTTGTTACACCTAACTATAGCGAAATGACACTTTCATACCTTAACTATTTTTCTCTCTTTTTAGTACCCTGACAATTATTCTATAACAACCTTCCTCTAAAATGCCTAATATACCTAAAATACCCCTGATTGGGTAAATGAATCTGATTTGAACCGGCCCAATTTGAACTAGTTTCATTTCACTATTAGTTCAATTCTATTTTTTCAATTGAATCAGGGGCATTTTAGATATATTAGGCATTTTAAAGGTAGGTTGTCACAAACAAATTGTTAAGGTACTAAAAAGAGAGAAAATAGTTAGAGTATGAAAGTGTCATTTCGCTATAGGTAGGTGTAACAAAGTGGTATTATCTTTGTAACCTATGTTGTTGAAAATCAATAGTAGAAAAATGGTTTCACAAAATATAATATTTTCTTAAATGTCACTATCTGAACAAAGACAAACCAACAATGATCGTGAACCGGACGTCAATCACAAATCGTGCCCTTAGAGGGCAAGAAATGTGGAGGATATAACGAAATTGAGAACGAAATTAACATAATAAAAAACTAAAATTCAGAAGAAAAATAATGGAGGTATCAGTAGAGCTGATCTTCGTCCCGTACCAGAGCTCACTCACCTTTTCTCATCCATGGAGTCGGTGAAGCTCCTGATCCGCTGCGATGACCGGGTTCGCATCATTGTCCTCCTCAGCACGTCGACAGCGAGACCATATCGATTATGAATATGCAGGACGGTGAGACCGAACACCAAATCGGTGGAGGCTGTTCAATTTGTGCTCAAATTTGAAAATTTTGACGAATAGTCGGAAGTATTTTAGACATTTCACAATTTGATAAAACTTTCAATTCACAGTTTAACGGTGTTAGAGCAACAATGGGTAACAAAAAAATTAGGTGTTATTTTTTTTCTTCAAAAATATGTATAATAATTAAGTTGTGAAACGTGTCTAAACATGTGAGTAAACTGTAATTAACTCAATATATTATGGTTTAGGGAAGGCAAATGCAATTCTCAAATAAAATCTGCACTACAAATTTTCGAGTTCTCTAGCCGGGAGGGGCTTCCCCTCCTCCCCCCTTGGATCTGCCCTTGATTGCCATAAAACATCAAGAATTTAAGATCATTAACATTGTACATACTAGCTACCAAAATGCTTAATTGTCCAAATGATCATGTGATTTAGAATTCAAATTACAAAACCAATACAAATCTTAACCTTGAAAACACGCTCACTATACAAACTAAAGATATTTAAAACATACACGAAAACAACAAACAACATCAGTTAATGACTTGTTAAGATCTCTCAGAGCAAGTGTATGTAGATTGACATCTAAACTAAACCAGCCTCTAAATTTTGTCCTGAACCTTAGACCTACCTCAACCCCAGCCAACCTCATTTGCCTCGGAATCCAAATGCCACCTCTGTATCTGAAACTGTGTGCTCAAACCCATATTTGCCATAAGAAGGCTCACCTGAGTCACCAGCTCTCCACCTCTCCTAAGCTGCTGAGCATGGTCTCTCCATCCACACTGACTCGCAGCGTAAGTTATCATCTCCAGCCATACTCCGATTATCATCTCCCACCGGTCCTCTCTCTCCAGCAACTGCTTCGCTAGCCTGCACCCGTCAAACAGCACCGACCTACTATTCTTTTCCCTCTTCATCGTTTCAAGTGGGTAGATTTGAGTGCAAGCTTGCAACAGCACCCTGCAAGCCTCAGATTCTCAGTGCCTCCTTGTAGGTATGTCGGAGATACCCTATCCTGCCAATCCATTTCGGGAGCATGAATGGACGCATGAGTAGAATGTATAGCATGTAATCAGACAAGTACTTGCTCGTTCTTGGATTTGGACTGTAGTTTTTTCCAGAGTCTTGGTTGAAACAGACTGTTGTAGCAATGTGCCAAAGGAGGAGGCTGTGGTTTAATTCTACCTCTGTTACGCTCCAACCAAATTTATCCTGACATTTCTTCTTTGTTAGCACATTATCACCTCTATGAGACAATAGTTTGTCCAAAGTTTTGTCATCGAACCCATCTTTCTCGTATATCGCTCGTTTTGCTAGAAGCTCCTCAAAAATTAATTCCTTCATTTCTTCATCACAAATCTCCCATTTCCGGCGCCTGTACGTCTTTAGCATAAAATATGTGCTAAATAACAGTTGGATTCTGAGGCCCCATGTTGTTTTCTCTGTGATACAAAAGCTGATCAGGTTGTGCTGTGAAATGTATCGAGAACACCTCTTCTTATCGATCAAACACGATTGGACATGAGAGAGAATTTTGTAGACATAAGTAGCGAGCGACTTCTTGTGCTTGGTGAGCCAGAGAAATGTCCAATCAGAGAAGATTATCATGACAACTGCCAAAAGCTCAAGAGAAACAGCTCCAATCAACAATGCATAAGTTATGGCTATGTCCATGGTCGAGTAGACGCGCTTTTCCACCACGAGCGTAAAAGAAAGTAATGCTGAAACAGAGGACAAGAACGTGACTACACGGAGAAAGCAGCCAGCGGTAGAATAGACTACTGCTGCCTTGGTGTAGAGCACATCATACAAGAATCCGAGCTCAACATTTACAAGTCCAAAGGCGTCGCTTGCTGTTCTATTGCCCCTGATTATTATAGAGTAGCTGTGTTGGGCATCATCAAAGCTCAGGCTGAGATTTGCAAGGAGATACTTGAACATCCCAAATAAAAAGTAACCTTCGTGTAGATAAACAGCATCTCTGGTTATGCCGTCTAACTGCAACGCTGATTCAGTTGGATCTGAGAGCAGGGAATCCTCAAATTGCTTAACACTTGCCGACCTGAGAACCCAAGTTCTCTCGGAGTACTTGATAATTCCAGCAACAAACATTGGAATGGCTATAAATGTGAGGGCATTGTCAGACCAAGACTTCAAGAAGACATAAAAGGCCGCATAGAGTTGTATAGCTAGCATTAGCAAGTGCCTTAACCACAACTCGTTGTCTTCTAGCGCGTATGCAGTAATGGAATCAGGGCCACCAAGGTGCAAGAGAAGAATCGGGGCCCATAACACCCTGAGCAATCCGCTTGAATCCAAGGACCTATCTTTATCATCTCCCTGGATCTTGGCAAGGGTACCCAGGGATAGAACTGCTATCCAGTCTGCTGTCAAGTACGACAACCAAATGACGATGCTGATCGAGCTTCCTTTGGTGTACTTTCTCCGGGAGCCCCACAGGATGAGGACAATCTGTAAGAAGAGGCTGAATAATACAGTCACTCTGACCTCCCATTCATCCCATAATATTATCACTCCATCTGTGAATATCTTCATGGCCTTCCTGTAGTCCAGAAGGATTAGATGCTTCAACTACAACTCAAGAAAGAAAAAAGAAAAAATGGGGATGGATTAGGAATCACCTGGCTAACCATTACATAAACATATGCTAATCCTAACTCATAAAACAGGAATGAAAACAAGGTGATGTAAGCTATAAAGAGGAGCACATTCATAACTCATCCCAAATCAAATATATCCAAACACAGCCTAAAATGATTCTCTAACATAGTTAACCCCAAACTTGCTCCCAAGGGTGACACAGTAGGGCTTGAACACTAAATCTCATGTGAGATAGTAATTTACTTGAGAGTAATTACTAAAATAAACTGAAATTACTGAACTTAATCACCAATTATGTATCACCAAGCGCATTTTCAGATCAGAGTTTTGGAAAACATGTTGAACTTACCAAGTTTTGAACCAACTTCAAATCTGGTACAGAGAAAAGAGGCAGGGTTTGAGAAATTCCTCCACACCTCCATTTTAATTGTAAATCCTGATCAGTTGACCAAGTAATAGACTGATTAATTTACAAGCGCATAATTGTTTGTTGCCATTATTAAGTCGTTTTTATGTCTCCCCCTTTGCTCCTTATTTCGTTTTTTATGTCTTGAGTTGCAACTCAATTAGCTTATTTTTATAGTTAGAATTTTCCATCATCATATATTTTATTTTGTATGTTTTTCTTTTTCTCATGAATCTTGTGCATTTAATGGGTCATTGACTCATGAATAAGGAGATTAATTTGAATGAAATTGGTTTTGTTAAAATTAATTTTCTTTAGTTATTTGAGAACTTCAAACTTATTAGATTACATATGTGACGCTTATTTGACTTATCAATCTGTTTATACACATTAGATTGCGGCGTTCTCAATTTATTATCAAAAATTTGAACTTAGAGCGATATAAATATTTGTCTATATATTAGTCTTATCAATACCCATTGAGATTCATATAACGAGGACGTTGACATTCGTATAACTAAGTAATTCCAACCAGCCATTCCATAAAAATATAATTAATGCTAATCATTCACACTTTAATTAATTTAGTAATTGGAATTTGGAAAAGATCATTATTAGTCTTTTTATATTTATTTCACGGGTCTTTGATAATTAATTTATGCAATTGTTATGAACCTTAACTAAGTTAGAATTCAAACAACATATGAGCTGAATCTCAAAGATTTATCTTTTATTTAACTAAATAAATTACCAAGTCTTGGAATTTGAAGAAACCTGGATACAAAACGAGTTTTAAGATTTTATCACGAAGAATTTAGAAAATCACAATCTAATTGTTTGCACCAATATTTAAATTAACTCACTATAATTAGAGTTGTCAAAAAATGATCGATTAAACCGAATCGAGTCAACTCGGACTGAACCAAATAAAATTAAATTGAAAGGAACCGAATTGGTTTAGTTCAAAATTGAACCGAACCAAAATTCATCGTTTTAATTTATAAATTAAGAACCGATAAACAACCGAAATGAAAGTTAATCGATTTGGACACGTGACTCATTTTAGATAATCACAACTTATTAACTGAGCCTACAAATATTGGGCCAACAAATATTAACTCAATTAATATGTTAAAATTGACCCAAAATGTAAGAGTTTTATGAAACTAAGTTCAAAGTAAATCCAACAAAAAACCTGTAAGTCAATTAATAAGTTAAAACAGTCTAAAAGGTAAGAATTTCATGAAATCTGATTCTTAACAAATCAAACCGAATAGAAACCTATATGTTTATAACCGAATCAAACTCAACCAAAAATTTTTGGTTTAATTTTGATTTTTATAAAACTGAATTAATCGGTTCGGTTTAAAACCGTATTGAACTGCCTCAAATCTAAACGGTGAACAACATTATATAACTGTTTGATTGAAATAATAGATGAATGAAATTAAATTAAATTACTCATTACTGGCATCGGTGAGTAATTTTGGAAAAATTCAAGAATATTTTATTGCTTATAATTATAACGATCATTATGTGAACTTATTAGGATACTGATGAGAACTGCCGGGCCGGCGAAGCCTCGATCTGAGTCGAGCCATGTGCTCTGTTCATCCAGAGAGACAAACATGGCCTGAACAAAAGAGAGAAATAGAAGGGTATTTTAATCATTTAAATTTTTACTACCTAAGTATTCTGGTTGGCCTAAGTTCAGCGTTTCTGATATCTGCTGAACCTGAATTGCCAACTCGAGCCACGTCACTTCGGCCCTCGCCTCCGCTGCTTTCTTTTCAGCTCGAAAGAGTCTAAAGAACTCATTGAACCGATCTTCCTGTCCTTGTTCCAAAACTTCCGATCCTTTGCAGGAAGCTCCATTTTGGTCCATTTGCTCCGCAATGTGACCACCAAGAGGCACACTGCTTGGCACGACAGACCACAAATGACACCAATCCACAGTCCCTATATCACAAACCGAAAACACGCGATCAAGAAAAATTCTAAGTATTTGGAACACATACTATTTATTGTTCCGATTTACCGCAGCGACGAGATACCTTGGTGCGCAAGCCAAACTTGAATGCAAGAAGTGCCGCGACGGGCATGCCAATAAAATAAAACGTCCCCAAGTTAACAAACGCCCCCACATTCTGCCATCCGCAACCTCTTGCAACTCCTGCAAACATATCGGGGTATGATTACTACCGATAGTTTAAAAAAACGTTAGACGGTAGTCGGGTTGATAGACCCTTTGAGGACTAATTTGAAATTAATTAATGTGAAAATGACACTTTGGCGTAATAAAATGTCCCAAAATTCACGTTAGGGAGAAAAAAATAGTTATGGTAGTAAAGTGTGAAACTGTCATAATTAAGTGTAGTAAAGTGTTATTTTTCCTTAATTAAAGATTAATCGAACAATTCGGAGATTTTTAAAATACTTATCCGCACCTGTTTCGAGAAATGGAGAAAACCGTTGGATTCAAACCTGATAATATGCCTTGCATTGAATCGATCACTATGGAGACTACGAGAAGAGGGGTCATCGAGGCAAATTGTGTGGCGATCGTTGAACTATCACTGAAGAGCCTCGCCCAGACGTTGTGACCGAGTCCTAGAGCCAGGACAAAGCAGAGAGAAAGGAGGACGGAGAGGGTGAGACTCATTTTCATTGCGTTTTTGGCTTGTTCGGGATTGTTTGCTCCTAACTCATTCGACACCCTCGTGCTGTGTCACAATAAGACTTCGGGTATCAAAAAAACTTAAAACATGAGTATTGAGACGACGTTGATGAGCTAGTAACTGACCTTGCTGCAGCGCTAAGGCCGATTGTGAGCATATAAGCAATGTCTTGTGTGTTTACGCTGAACATATGTAATCAGAACTAGATATGAACAAATAGTTACTTCCGAGAATAGAAAAGAACAATGAAACTTACCACATTGCAATCAGTGAAGTGCTGGTTTCAGCATTTTCCATCAATCCTGCGAATATTACAAGAATCTCGAACGCACAATCCTCCAAACTGTAAAATAAGGTTTACAAAAGTTAATGAAAGTGTCCTAAAAATATGTGTCACTTATAGTAGTGCTCACGGTTCGGTTCATAACCGAATCGATCCAGAACCAAATTGGTCCAAAGCTGAATCGAACAGCTTAAGTTTGAACCGAACCGATCTAAAATCGAACTAAGCATCTTGGATTTGAACCAAACCAGTCTAAAAGTGAATTGAACAACTTAGGTTTGAATTGAACTGGTCTAAAACTGGGCCGAACAGCTTGGGTTTGAACCGAACAAGTCAATAAACGAACCGAACAACTTGGATTTGAACCGAGGCAATGCAAAACCGAACTGAACAACCCGATAAAATATTACGAGTGCTTCTGGCGGGTGGGAGGGACATGTTTGATGGTATAGTTATTTGCATTTCATATTGTCGTCTCTACGACGAATGTGTACTACACTATCGTTTTGCCACTTATCTAGGCTCTATCGGTTTTGTGAGTAGCAAAGTTGGCACCGCTCTTCCAAACTAGAAAAATAAGATTGACAAAAGCATGTTTCATATGGTTTCATAGCAGAGTTCAAGTTGAAGGTACTTACCAGACCATTGCTGCAGAAGGCAATGCCAGTTTCAAGTTCGAAAAGATATGGCAAAACGACTCGAAATCAAATCCTTTCCATGTATGCTCGAATCTCTTCGAGAGCAACACGTAAAATCCCAGCATAATCGTTGAGAAGCATAACGACACGGAAGCTGCAAGAGGAGCTCCCTTGAACCCGAGAAACCTCAGCATGTTCTGGAGGAACCCGTAAGCGAATAGCCCTGGAATGAGGTACCTCAAGTACAGAGCAGCCATTTTGGCAATGGAAGGTTCTTGGTGAAGAAGTATCAGTATCGGCTCGGTGAAGAACCAGAGGACGGACACTAAGATGGCGACGATTGTGGATATGAGGCATGAAGCTAGGAGATAGATCCCCAATAGTCTGTATGACTTTGCGCCAAACCCTTGTCCACAAAGTGTCTCTAAAGCGCCACTCAAACCAACCTAAGAACATTTAAGCTATTCAACTCATCATTGACACATTTTATCAAAGACATTGTGTGCAATATCACGAAAACCCATATCAAAGAACCAAGAACAAGAAAAGATTCCAAATTCCCATTTTCTTGATCTTGGAAACAAGATCATACCTATAAACAGATAGTGCATTATCAAAAGTCCAAATCAGAGAATCAATAACACCAATCCATAACACAAAATCTCAATCAATCACAAAATCCATCAGCATAAACATCCAAATTCCATTAATGATTTTGAGCAGGGGCGGATCTAGAGGAGGCATGAAAGGAAGCCGCCCTCCTTAGCAGGGGAATTCAAGAATTGCTAATGTGAAATTCTATTCGAAAATTGTCCGGTCTCTCCTCAAATCCTGATATGTATAGAAGTTGTGTAAAACTACAAAAAGATATTCTTAGTATAGTGGTAAAAATGCAACTTTTCCTTCTTAACTTTTGATGTCATGGGTTAAAATCTATCTTATTGATCGAGCTTTTATACCATCAACTTTTTTTTATTTTGACTCATTCAAAATAGATCAAATATCTTCTTAAAATTTCGACTTATTTACAGACAATGTAGTTTACCCTCTTTAAAAATTTTCTGGATTTGTCACTATTCGATTGTGAGCTTACCATTAAGGCGAATCCGGTGACGTTGGCCCAAGAATTGGCAAGGGTGGCACCAGCAAGCTCAAGCTCACCAAGGTGACCAGCAAACATGACAGAGACAAGAGTGATGCAGAAGTAGAACACATTGGTTAGAATCATAGGCAGAGCAAACAAAACCTGTTTCTCAGCCTCCACCATGCTCCACCACTTTGCTCCTCCTCTTTCTCCTCCATCACCATTCTGCAACAAGGACTCACTCTCATCACCAACACTCTTGCTACTAGTTGGCAACATCTCAGTGTTTCTCAAATCAGTTCAATGCTAATAATGCAAGATTTGGCAACATTTGTTCTAAATAAAGCTTTCTTCTTTGGGGAAATAAATAATCTTCTTTTTGTTTTGGTTCTTTGGACATATTTGGATTATATTAGGAACGATTGCCGTATAATCTATTCTAATCATTGCATGGATTATGTAAAAGTATTTGAGTGGCTGAGGTCATAGATCTGCTGTTCTTCACTATGGCTACCAAATGGCTTTCAAAATAAAATTGATCGTCGACTCAAATAAGTATCCAACTTCTTAGATTGCTATTTTAAAATATTTTGTGAAAATTATATGAAATTGGAGGATTACAAGTTAGTTGATAAAAGGGTAAATTGTAAAAAGTGGGTTAAACTGTTCCAATTTTATAGAGTGGATGACAATATTTTTACAAAGTGGGTAGGAACTTTATTTATTTATTCTTTACAAAAATGTGTATATTTTTTCACAAATGATGAAACCGATTTTCAAATTATAATCTTTTTAATCAAAATAAAAAAAATATTTTTAACTGAAGCACACCAATTTTCTCTTGACTCTAATAGTTCGCGAAAAAATAATTTTGTGATTGAAAATGGGTTAAGCTCACAACATAGATGAAACCGTGAGAGAAAAAACCCATCAAGGTTGAGTTGAAATAATATTTTAAGTTTAGATAAAATTGTTTTAAAGGTTATTCTTGTCATTTTTTGTTTGCAATTTACCCTTAATAAAACCGAGACTTAAATGAAAAAAATTACTAGATATTCACCTTTTAACACTTGATTTCGTTCAATATCGTCTTGTATCAGTTATGAGTTTTTCAAGTACATTTACCCCAAAGATTACTAGCAATATTTCGAACCTCCAGTTCCATAAATGAGAAGCCTAGTTACTATCCACATAAACCGCAACCAAAAACAATATTATCTTTGAGGAGAGGAACACTCCAACAATCACGACAACCAACTGAGGCTTCTCTTACACTCCCGTGTCACGAGTCACCATCCAAATACTAGGTAGAATCAAAACTCCCTCCACTGTCTTGTTAGTATCAAACGGGAAAGAATGAAGAACAACATTCGAACATAGACACATTTCATGAAATTTTGAAAGTCTTTATATAACTGAAAACCTAAAAGTCTTTCGTATAATTGAAAACTTGTCCAAACAATGAAGAATAACATTCGAACATAGACACATTTCATGAAATTTTGAAAGTCTTTATATAACTGAAAACCTAAAAGTCATTCATATAATTGAAAACATGTCCAAACAATGAAGAACAACATTCGAACATGTTTTCTGAGACACATTTCATGAAATTCAAATGTATCAACTCATAAACAATTCAGATCAAGATTTTTTCAAAATATGAAAACCTTTCATATTTTGTAACTGAACGCCTTTCATATAACTAAAAACCCTCGTTACACCAGGGGATCCCTCGTCACACCACTTCCCCGATGGGTATTAGTGTTTTTCTATAGAAAAATACTCGAAACCCTCGTTACACCACTCCCCCGATGGGTATTAGTGTTTTCCTATAGAAAAATATCTGAAACCCTTGTTACACCAGGGGAGTCCATGTTACACCACTCCCCGATGGGTATTAGTGTTTTCCTATAGAAAAATACCAGAAACCCCTGCTACACCAGGGGAATCCTTGTTACACCACTCCCCCGACAGGCATTAGTGTTTTCATATAGAAAAATACTCGAAACCCTCGTTACACCAGGGGACCACTAGTTAAACCACTTCCCCGATGGATATTAGTGTTTTCCTATAAAAAAAATACCCGAAGCCCTCGTTACACTAGGGGAACCCTCGTTACACTATTCCCCCGACGGGTATTAGTGTTTTCCTATAGAAAAATACCTGAAACTCTCGTTACACTAGGGGACCCCACGTCACACCATTCTATTTCATGAATTGTGTCTCAGAAAACCTGTTTAAATGTAGTTCTTCATTTTTTTGACAGGTTTTCAGTTATATGAAAGACGTTCAGGTTTTCAGTTACAATATATGAAAGGTTTTCATATTTTGGAAAAACCTTGATCTGATTTGTTTATGAGTTGATACATTTGAATTTCATGAAATGTGTCTCAAAAAACCTGATCGAATGTAGTTGTAGGGCCAAAACGTGTCGTGCAAAACGTCACGTTTCGGGTAGGGTCCCTCGCGCAAGCGTACGCGATCACAAGTAATATATTTCTAAACCGGTAAGTAACCGGGTCGATCCACAGGGACTAATGAAGGTTTTCGGTCGATTGTGTGATTGTGCTAACGAACTCTAAGCTACTACTATTGTTTTTTGTCTTTTTCTAATAATCGAACTAAACACGAAATTATATGATGATCAACAAGTAAAAGAAACGCCTAGGGTGCTAGACATGCAATTCATAGTTTACGACAACGACTCACGAGTGCTTTGGTGATGTAGATGTGACTTATGTCTTAATTTGACAACTCCGCCTCTCGGCATTGGCGTTGTCCTAGTCTCGAGTCACTCTTCGCCCTCTCCGGTTTTTAGTCGTTCGATACCGCATTTGTACGACAATGATTGGTCAAGTGTTAATGCGGGGAGTCTCCGCTCGGCTTCGATCCCTTAACACTTTGTGATGCCTAGGTCCGAGACTATCCGTCTCTCTCGAGATCGGTATAGCCCCTCAACATACCTACTATTTAGGCTAAGTGTTCCGTAGGGGTCGCGGAACACGGTTCCGAGCCCCTAACACTTGGTGTCGACTAGGATCAAAACCCTAGCATACAATCCAACAAGCCTCTCTAGCAAACATGAATGAAAAATATAAGACATCACATACATCTAATAGTCATCCTAAAAATCGTTCATCACATATCATAAACCCTTGAATCACAATGTCTAGCACCCATGGCTAAGGGGTTTAGCCGTCAACCATGGTGCTAATGTCTAAAATCATCATAAAACATGCAAAGCTAATACAAAACATGTGAGAAAACAATAAATGAAGGAAGGTTTTAGAAGTGCTCTTGAAGTGGTGGTGGATGAGTGGTGCAATCCTTCCCGAAGTAGCCACTTCTTGGTGAACTTGAGCTGGAAAAGTCTTCTTCTTAGGTTGCTTGCTCTTCACATGTGGCACTCAAATGAAACTTGTATCTTCCTCCACTTCAATGGTGAATCCAAGCAAGAAAATCAACCAAGAATGTTCCTTGGTGTGAAGTGACAACTCTCTGGAATGTGCTGAAGGAGGCTCAAAGGTAGGTAGGTGAAAATTGTGTCTCCAATCCCTAGGGCAAAAGGCATCTTATGTTGTCTGAAAAGAGGGAGGTCACGATCGTGACTATGGGGGGCACGATCGTGACTCAGAGATGGTCACGATCGTCCCTATGGTAGTCACGATCGTGCCTTTCGCGGGGGAGGGGGGGGGACAATTTTCCTCTGAGTCAACGCCATGGTCTTCATTCGGGAGGCACGATCGTGCTCGGTTTGAATTGAGTCACGATCGTGCCTCTCTCCTGGTGGCGATCGTCCCTCGATCGTGACTGAGATCGGGGGAGCGCTCTGTAAGTTGAGAGAAATATTCAACATAAATATTCGACGAGGCACGATCGTGCCTGGGGAGGCCACGATCGTGCCCTTCGTTAGTCACGATCGTGACTAGTGCATTTTGACCCTTTCCTCTTTGCTTTCTTGCTCTCCAAGTCACGCCATCTCGAGTCCTGTCCCGTAATGCCATTTCCTGCACATAATCTTCGAAACACCCACAAGAGCATAAAATACTCCTAATTGGCCCTCTACGGCCACTACGAGGCAAATACGCATCGAAATGAGGGGTTTATCGAGGTCAAAAGTGAGATCGATTGACCCCTCAACACCGTGTATCCAAAAGAATTCCATTTATTTTAGGGATAATCTCACCTACCTACAGCTAGTTTGACACGAATATCACATAACTACAGCTAACTTATTTTTTCACCTGTGAGGTGCCCTGACTTTGGTAATTCTCACTTAGCTACAAATCGTTAAGTTTTCAGTTAATTTTTTGTGTAAAATGACCAAACTACCCCTAAATATCATTTAAATTTTCAAACACATGCCATTGGTCCTCTCTCTCCTATGCCTCTCTGTACTGTGCTGATTTCCGGCGAGCCTCTTGTTGGGCGACGCCCAGATCGTCTCCGGCACCGGCTTGAAGCTCACGCGCCCCTCTGCCTCCAGCTCCGACCTCCAGCTTCAGCCTCACCCTCCGCGCCAAGCCAGTGCGGCTTCTGGTTGGCTCTAAAACGATGTTATTCTCGACTGAGTTCTCCTTCTCCATCTTTCCCAGCGACCACGACGGAGACGGTCTCGCCCTCTTATTCGTCCCCTAGGGCTTTGGGTCTCCCGAGAAAATCAGTTCCTCGGGGTCGAATTTGACACCTCTATGGACCGGAACGCCGGCGATCTTGACGCAAACCACATCGATGTCGATCTGTGCAGCCTCGTCTCCGACCAGGTCGGCAACATCTCGTCCCTCGATCTCAAGCTCAAGAACGGCGAGAAGCTTAAGTTGTGGGTCGATTACAACTCGAGACCGAAGAAATTGGAGGTCAGGTTAGGGAGATTTGGGAAATCAAGCCCCGCGCTCCAATCCTGACCTGCCCGGTCGATTTCTCGAAGATCTGGAGCCGCGAGGACGTGTTTGTGGGCTTGAGCGCCTCTAATGGCGGTTCAGAGCAAACCACCATGGTCCATTGGTGGCGGTTCAGGTAGAGGGAGGTGCACTCCCTTGCGGTGGACCCTCGCCGAGGGTCGCTGGCCTTGTACTCGGTGACGATCTGGGCGTCGCCCATCAGGAGCCTCGCCGGAAATCAGCACAACAGAGAGATGGAGAGGAGAGAGAGGGCCAATGGCATGTGTTTGAAAATTGAAATGATATTTAGGGGTAGTTTGGTCATTTTACATGAAAAATTAACTGAAAACTTAACGGTTTGTAGTTGAGTGAGAATTACCAAAGTCAAGGTACTTCACAGGTGAAAAAATAAGTTAGCTGTAGTTATGTGATATTCGTGTCAAACTAGCTGTAGCTAGGTGAGATTATCCCTTTATTTTAATGCAGGAAAGGAAGTGTCTTCTATCTTTATATCGAGAATGACATCTATTCTAACATTAATATCAGTAAGGAACTAAACCATTTTAGCAATGGACAGATATAGCAACATTCATATTGATATGAGAACAATGAAAAAGTACAATCTTGAATACGTTCCCTTTTTCAGTGAGCTTAGTTGCCTCGTAATAACAATATATTTTTCATATGCAATTTATGGTTGTCTGTTCTGTAAATTGAAAAGTATGTAATTGTAGGTTGCACTGATTTATTTTGTTTGAATGTTATTTTGTGGTTTCTGCACTTGTTTAGTTCAAGTTTGCTAAGGGGTTTTCCAAATTTTCATTAACAATGACAGGAATTATAGCGACGGAGAGAGGAACTTGAACAATTGCTTATTTGAAAAACGGCTTGAAATGCTAAAGGGAGTGTGATTATTCTTCCATGTTTATATCTATTTGTTTGATAACTCTTTCTTGGAGATGTGAAAACTAATGCTTGTATTGTAATGAATGTAGTTTCTTATTCATAATGAATATGTATGGTTTATGGATTACCGATGAAATCAGGGATTTAAAGGGTTTCAAATTATGTATTTTTTTTATTTATAAACTCAGATATGACAGCATATGTAATATGTACACTGCGAGAAGCTATCGTAGTGCACACAGTAACGTGCGCTGCAACAAGCTCTCGCAGCGCACACAATAACGTGGAAAAGAATGAAATGGAGAAAGAGTACAAGGACTTGCTGTCATTTTATAAGTCATGTTTTTCCTCAGGATCAGCAAAAGAAAATACTTGCTTATCAGAAAAAAGAAATAGAGGCCATATTGTTTCATCTGGTTTTGGTCACACGATAGGATGATTCATAAATAAGCGCTTAAGCCTTAAAGTTCTTTGGTAGTCTCGATTCAGAGGCATTTAAGCCTTATTACACCCTTACATGAGTTCCTTTTTATAAGGTAATAAGAAATAAACACAATCAATTGTATGCTTTAAGACATTAAAAATAACGACAGAAGGAAAAAAACAAATAAAATTATGATGCTCAAGTAACAATTCAAGTTGATGGAAAGCGAAGAAGACAGTACATTCATGTGCAAAAATTCTAAATAAGTGAAGCACATACAGGTTCCTCAGAAGATTACCTTCACCCGCAGCTGCTTCAAATTCAATCAGAAAATAAGCACAGACAGATATCGTAATCACTCGTACAGAACATCTTAGTCTTTTTGCCCAAAGCTATTGAATCATTTTCGTAGAAGGTGCTAAGAAATTAAGGAGCAAGAGGGATTACCTTACTTTTTTCTTAATGTAAGGCCACAACTCACAATAGTTTATCCTTGTTTGGAAAAAGAACCAATTGTGGGTAGGTTTCTTTTGACTTCTTATTGAAAGCTTCTTCCAAAGTGGCAGCTTAAGATAACAAAGAAATAAGCAGTGCATTATATAGGTGATGACCTGCTCTCTCAAGAAATGAAAACAGCAATGCATTTGGGCCTTCTCTGGCTACGGAAAGTGATAAGGGAATTGGCAAATTCACATCAAGAAAAAAATAAAAGACTCAAATACTGAACAACATGTTTTCATGAAGTATATGAGCTTTATTGAGTCGATGACAAATAAATTTATTCAACTTGGCTGATTAAATTGGCCTTATTAAACCAGTATAAACTAATTAAGTAGTCAGCTTCCATTTGCCTTTCCCACTATCTTATCCAATTTCTGGAAATAAAGTAGTGAGGCTGTTCAAGTTTAATTTCCTGTTCAGTGTCTTGTGTTTACATTTTACTAGTTCGAGTTTGGCCGGTTAGAGCAAGTATATATTAATCAACAAAATCGTTATATGTAAGGTCATCAACTAAAATAGTAGAGATGTAGTCAAAAGGCCTAATACTAAAAGGATCATTGCAATTTGTAAGAATGTTGAATAAATTTGAACATGAAATGAAATAAAACATACATTCGGCAACGTCAAATCAAAATAAATTACAGAAAGCACAAAGTTTGGGGTCACTGTTCAATAACCTAGAGCAGTGATAGAGCTAGCATGAAAGTACCTACTACATGTAAAGTTGAGAATTTTGGTGGGAGTGAAGGTAAAGGCCATGACTTCTGAAAAAAAGGGAGCATGAAAAACCAGGAATTTAGTTTCAGTTCATTTTATAGATAACTTGAAACTTAAGATTCTTCACTCAAATGAACAATTGGTTTCTTTTATCTTGGGCTTCCTCATTTGGAAACCTACGAACCACACTCAGCCGCCTCTTAGCAAGATTGACGGTGCGTATCGCACGCTGAAATGAGTGGCAGCGCGCCGTATATAGTTTCAGACTTGGAGTGCAAGTAGTTTGTATGATTGATTTATGTTTTCTCTGTTCTCCTTTTTATATACAATAATATTTTGCTTATTATCAGCAAAGAAAGTAAGATTATCATTTAGCAACAAAGGATTTGATTAAAATAGAGAATCCTAATATTAGAATTTATGAAGTGAACTGTTTTTTCTTTTTCTTGCTACACCAGTGCTTGAGATGAGACCGAGAAGTATAATCTCAAATACATCACAATTTCAGTAATCACTCTCTTTGTGCAGCTACATTAAGATCATTCATGGGTTTTTTAAGTTTAAACTTTATGATCCATTCTTGATCAGTCCAGTACACTGAAGAAGTTTTAGTTTCCTCCAATACTTTGATGCGGATGCATCAGTACTACTTTTACTGCAAGAGGTTTAATGACCCTCCTGTAGCGTCTATCACCGATTTCTATGCCACATATGTCCTCACGGAGTCTCAAAGACGTCAGCACGAAATCATATCAAAAACGAGCTACAAGATGGAGCTTCCTGGAAGCGGAACAGAGGAGAGGGCATGTCGCGGCCTCATGTCACGGCTGTGACAATGACCCGTGACATCACCATGGCTTGCCATGATATTGTGACGCGAAGATCTGGAGAAGCGAGAAAAACGGCATGTCACGACCCTATGTCACGTCGTGACAACACCCCCGTGACAACCCAGCGTGGAGAACAAGTCAGGCGGGTGAAGAGCACGAGGCGGAACTGCCATGTCACGGCGTGACATGGGTTTGGGCAGCTTATAAATAGGAACGCACACAACACAAATTAGCAAGCTTCAATTTGGGGAATCACCACATAGAGAGGTGCGATCTGAAGCGTCTAAGGGGTGTTCAAGGCTTCGAGAGAAGGTCGAACACTTGTCGAAGGCGGATTGTGAGCATAGGGACCAAAGGCATTGAAGATCAACTCACGAATCGAGAAATTTGGCACGAATCGAAGGACCGGATTAGGGTTTCGTTGTTCTTTCTCCTTCTCTACCTTTCTTGAACTTGAATTAGTATACTATTTGGTTTTTGCACCATGATTGTTGGCTAAACCCAATAATCATGGGTGCTAGGGTTTGATACATGTTGGGCCCGTAGACAGTTGTAAACAAGCACCCGATAACGCGCAAGTGCACGCGGTTGTTACAAGTAATAAATCCTGGTAATCACAGGGTCGAATCCACAAGGACCAATAAGGGTTAATTCAATTCAATTTATACTATCAAGTGTAACTTTAAGTACTCGATTTATAAATCAGTTTTGAGATATGTAAAGTAAAAACGCTTGGGAGAGACTATTCAGTAGAGAAAACCATGGATGCTAGGCTATTTATATAAATTACAATGAAATAAATGAATAAGTTCTAATAAATTATGCAAGTAATGTGAACCCTAAGCAACAATCATATTAACACCTCCTCTCGGTTTGGTGTTAGCTGAGACACAAAGTGTTCATCATCCCTCTCGGGTAGATAACAACCATGAGTCTGCAATAAGTACAACAATAATGGGGTAGGGTTCCGAAGAGTTGGACCCCTTTGAATCTAAGTTTGTCCGTCACCCACTGGCCCTCTCAGACACGACAACATGACTCTCACAAATAATATTTATTCGTCAACAAATATTATAAGCCTTAAGCACTCAGAATCAATCACATATGCATAAAATAATTCGGTTCATACTCATAAATTCATCATAATAAAAAGTTACAATCTAGCATCCATGATCAAGGGTATTTAGCCCATGATCATGGTGCTAGAACCAAAATTCATAATGATAAATAAACAATTCGAGTTTAAGGAATAAGAACGAAGAACCCTAAAACCCAAAGGGTTGAAGAACATGAATCGTTGAATCCCTCTCGATTGTTGTTGTGTAGCTTGCTTGATCTTAGCACTTAAATCACCCAATCCTCTCCTTGGTTGATATTAGGGCTGTTCATTTTACCCGGAAACCCGACGACCCAACCGACACCCGACCCGACTTACCTGGTACCCAACATACCCGATACCCGATATACCCGAACCCGACTAGCTAACCGAGTCGAGTAGTGGTTCGATTTGTCAAACCCATCGAATACCCGACTACCCGACAATATATATAAAAACATTAATCTTAATTATATTAATTATGAAATAGCCAGCCCAAACCCAACACAAATAACGGCCCAGCCCAACAACGTATAAGAGAACCAAGACCAGAAGCCCAGCCCACACACTCATCAGATGCCCAATTCAAACTCAAAAACGCTTATATACTATCATTGAGTCCCATTCGTTTCCGATGTGGGACTCAATGACACTCTTCTCCTTCAGTGTTACGAGTGGGCGATGTTGCGGGTCCGAATGTGACCTTGCAATTACACTTCTGACCCGCATTTGAGCACCGAATTGTCCTCATTTTGGCTTTCTAGAGCCATTAATTTGGTACTTCCGATCCTTTGTGTGTTTTTGACATTTTGTAGGTGCAAGGCACAATTAGAGCATAATTGGAGCTGAAAATCGGTTAAGAAAGTTCTGCACAACAGCTGAAACTTCCCGGTGGTGTAGATTTCTCGTTCGAAGTCCAATTGGGGCCCATAATGTATCAATTTGAGCGGATTGTGAAGATCTAAACCATTGGTGAAGATTTCAAGGGGTCACGATCGTTCCTAGGTGAGGAAAGATCGTGCCTAAATGTATTTTTTGCCGAATTTTGCTCGAAACTTACAGTGGCGACGCACGATTTGAGTCACGATCGTGCCTAGGTGAGACACGATCGTGCCTACCAAGGCAAGATCGTGACTAAGGCGCGAAACTGATAATAAAGTGCAGAAATAAGATATTTTGTTGGGTGGAGGAGTTAGGCAAAGACCAAAAACGAGTTAAGGAGGAGAGAGCTTAGTTTGAGAGCTACAACCTCTTGTTCTTCATCAAAATTGAAGAGCTCTTCATCTCTTCTTGACACTTTGAGAATTTTGGAGTGGATTCCACCATAGACTCAACGTTTGGGAGAGATTTCTACCGTCTAATCCACCGAGCTTGAAGATCCATCTTGCTCAAGAACACCAAGAGAAATTTCTATCCCTATTTACTAGTTTATTTTGATGTTGTTGTTTACTTTTGTTGATTGTATGATGATAGTTGGATTGAGCACCATGGTTGAGGGCTAAATCCCTTAGCCATGGGTGCTAGACATTATGAAATATGTTTATTGAGTTTATGGAGGTATTAGTTCTAGGATTGAAGATTTTGGTGTGTGGTTGCTTATTTGAATGCATGTATTGTTTAATTGACGCTTTACAATATGTGTTTGAAGAGTTCTATCCGATACCGAAAGGGAGGAATAGAATTCGGACCTAACATCCACCGAGGGTTGTAGGCTCAAGACCGTGTCTTGGCAACTCATAATAACCCTTATCTTATTATTGTCGATCTAATGCGGTCTCGAGTTGTTCTCAATACCGAAAGGGCACGAGGAGACTCGGGATTAGGCTAACCTCATTACCGAAAGGCGAGGTCGGCACTTAAGACATAGGCTCAACATTAATTTCGATCCGAAGGAATTAAAACTCGCAAACTTATTTACATTGCTATTTGTCTAGCACCCTAGGCGCTTTACTTCCATTGTTATCATGTTGTTGCTATTTACTTGTTGGTAGTTTACTAAAATAAATACAAACACTCAAAACAACCTACGACCCTCATTAGTCCCTGTGGATTCGACTTGGTATCTTACCATTTTATTTGTACTTGCCGCGACCGCGTGTTGTTGCGCGAGAGAGGGGAGACCGCTTTTTCCCCCAACAGGCGACGTGGCAAGCTCCTGTCCGTTGATCCATTTCGACGAACTCATCTACACCGTCGATTTTGACTCACGTGGCACAACCTACTCCACACACTTAAGTCGCTCACTCTCTCTCTCACGACTCTCTGAAAGAGATCACCACGGGTTCCAAACGATGAATATCATGCAGCGGACTTTATGTAACCGTGGTGATCGTAAAAAGTTAAGATCTTAATGCCATTTGAACATGTTATAAACATAATTATAAATCTGATATTTACCTCTTGTAATCGACAAAAACACAAGTGTAGTGTTCTCTCTATCAGGTCCACACAAGCACCACAACCGAAATGATTTTTCACTCAATATTTTGCTAGAAATTTTGAGAGAAAACAAGAGCAATAATGGAGGTAGAGAGAGAGCTGAAAATCGGCAATGAGGGAGAGAGAAAGGAGGGAGAAGTTGCTGAAAAATTCAAGAGATAATTGAATAGATATTATATGATTTTTAATTTGAAATTAAATTGAATTTCAAAATTAAAATTGCATTATCTATCCCTTTATTCTTTCTTATTTGCAATTGATCCCTCTCTTATCTTCAATCCCTAAATGGGCTTTAAGCCCGTTTAACTAAAACTCAAATTAAACCCATTAACTTGAGTTCTAATTTCGGTTTAGTAAAAACGGCTCAATTTCCTCGAATTGATTTCTTCAACCGTCTGGTTAAAACCTTAGGCCAGAAAACTACCGAATTGTTCTCAATTCTCATCCATAATTATTGTCATGTATCGTGCTTAATGCGTGTGACCCTCTAGGCTCAAGAATAATTGACAAACTGGTAAAATTACTATTTTACCCTTTCCATCATAAGTGGCAGACTGCTTAATGCGTTTGGTCCGATTTCTCCGTTCGGATACACCATTCATTTGATGTGTTCCAGGAGGAGTCAATTCAGAGATTATCCCACACTCCTTTAAATGAATGTGAAAATCTTGGTCCAAGTACTCACCGCCTCGGTCAGATCGGAATGTATGAGACCTAGTAAGTCACTCGCCCTTTTGCCTAAACTGGCAATAGGTGCTTTTGTCATTTTGCCCATAAGGCGTGACTCGCATCTCTCAATTGAAGTGAATTCAAATGGACTTAGAAGCCCACACTTGTGAAGTGTTGAGATGCGTTTCTGGCTTATATGGCCTAAGCGGCAGTGCCATATCACAGTCTAGTTTAAATCATCGGATTTAACCCTTTTGTTATTGATATTATAAATCGAGCTAGTGCCAGTGTTTTGAATACTAAGAATATATAAACCACCAACTAATGAAGCATTGCAATAAAACATGTTTTTCTTGTAAATACTGAAAATTCCATTATCAATTGAAAAATGATATCCTTCCTTGTCGAGCAAGGAAATAGAAATAATATTTCTGCAAAACGCAGGTACACAATGAACATTATTTAAAAATAAAACCAGCCCACTGGGCAAACTGAGACTAATATCTCCTACAGCAGTTGTCGAGACTTGATTGCCATCGCCAACTCGTAGGTCCGCCTCGCCCTTGCTCACTTCTCTTCTACTTCCCAGAGCCTGCACATTAACACAAATGTGAGATTCTGCACCGGTATCAAGTACCCAAGAATCTGAAGTAGATAAACTGAGATTGAGCTCAATAACAAAAATACCTGATCCTGAAGATGTGGAAGCTCCACTCTTCTTAAGAATCAACTTGTGTTTCTTGCAATCCTTCTTCTAGTGCCCCAGTCCTTGGCAATAGAAGCAGACGACATCCTTTTTAGGATTCTCAACAGCCTTTGGAGCTGCTGGACCCTTAGGTTGTGGAATCTTCCCTGCTAGGTGCATAGGAGCCTTACCCTTGCCCAGGCTGGCTTTCTTGAAGCTCACTTGCTTGTTGACCATAAGAACCTCCTTGGTTTTCCCCTTGAGATTCTTTTCTGCAGTCACGAGCATACCATGAAGCTCTGACACGCTCTTATTCATGTCATGCATATTGTAATTTCCAATGAATTCACGATATGCATCTGGAAGTGAATGCAGCACAAAGTCTGCAGACATTTCCTTGTCCACAGGATGACCTAGTCTGGTCAAATGTTCCAAAAGACGTTTCATCTTAAGGACATGAAGACTGACAGGAGCTCCAGCCTTTAGCTTGAAAGACATCAGTTCAACGAAAGTGTCGTATCTTTCGACACGCGCTTTCTCTTTGAACATTTTCTCGATCTCAGCCATACAGGCTTTGGGATCTTCGGAAATGTCCAAGAACTGTTGCTGCAAGTCAGGCACCATACTGCCCATCATGATGCACTGCACGTCAATCCGGTCGCTAAGGAATTTTTGGTAGGTATCCCTTAGCGCCCTTGAGGCGTTCAGTGCTGGTTCAGTAGGTGCTTGTTCCTGGTTAAGGATATTATCCTTACGTTCATGCTTGAGAACGAGTCTCAAATTCCGGTCCCAATCGAGAAAGTTTACACCGTTAAGCTTATCATGCTCGATTAGTGACCTAAGCGCGCTGCTACCAGAATGATTCGTGTTTGCCATTTTATATCTACACATTAAACAAATTTTAATCAGTATTAATTAAAATTGAAGTTGGAGATTTAATTATAAAACAGTTTCTGATTCTAACTTTAGAATCTGAACCAAGATCCCATCATACTCTCAATTGAAGTGAACGGAGGCTCACTGCTCCAATTGAGTGCATCAAGGTAGGAGTGAATCCATCTACAAAACCATGTAGTTCCTGGCTAGGGTCTGTACTTGTTAGTACGTGGCATACCCTATACTGATACCCTACGTCAGCCCTAGCTGACAATCGTAGACAAGTCTACCAAGCTTGAACTATGGATAGAACTAATGTGACTACTACGCGGAGGCGCATGCACCCACACAGAACTACCCATCTCATCCAGACCTTTTTCTCTATGAATGTTACACGGAGGCGTACCGACATCCATAGGGTCAAAGCCCTTTTGAGTGTCCAAACTTGGATGGTATCACGCTTGACTTGTAATTATTTGCGTTTAAGTGAATTATAAAAGTCTGATTGTATATCGATACAATCTTAATCTGGAATCATCAATTGCAAATTCATGCAAAGATGATCCCTTAGCAGGTTACATGCGAGTCTGATTAAATTCCGATTTTAATCTTTGCATGTGGGTGATAGCAAATCATACATAAACTTGTATATTTAAACTATCATACATTCATACATTCAAACATACAACTGTAACGATAAAATATGCATAGCTAAGCCCATCTTAAGTTCCTAAGAATCTAGCAAAACCGCTCCTAAAGACATGGTCTTCAAGATCCAAACTTGCTCCATTCTTGTGAACTCCCACTGGCTTCGAGCCTCCTCCAATCCGAGTCTCCCTCTTGACTTGATTCTTGTGTCGGTCTCTTGTAATTACATATTAAAATAAATTAAATAAAATACAAATCACGACACGCAGGCCGTATTTACTACAACCCAAAATTAAGCAACACGCAAGTTGCAAAACCGAAATTAAAATGCAAATCTAATGGGCTTAGCTAGCATCATGTGGAAAATATCATGTTATCAAAGATCATGTTATCAATCAACATGCTGATCAAACAAATAATTTTTCCAAATTTTATCTTTCTTAAGTGTGGAAAAATTCCGGTTTATCGGAACTGGACGGTTTAATCGATTAATTGAATTTTGGACCGGTCTTGCTGGTTTTTCGAAACCGAACCAAATATGAAAATTAAATTTTTAGGGTTTCCAAATATCCTCGCGAACCAACCGGTTCAGCTCGAATCTGGTCGAGCCGAACCGGCTCAACCGAAGGTCGCCCGCGGAGGCAACCATGTGGCCCGTGAGGGCTGCCGAGGTCGCCCGCGGGGCTGACCGTTGTCGGCCACGGGAACGACCATGGTAGCCTGCGAGGGCAGCCATGATCGCCCCTAGGGCAGACCCTGGTCGCCCGCGAGGCAACCATGGTGGCCCTCACGGGTTGCCATGGTCGCCCGCGGCAGCGACCATGGTCGCCCGCGAGGGGTGCCATGGTCGCCCGTAGGCGACCCTCGTCGGCCCATGGTGCTGACCATGGTCTGCCTTAGGGAATTCCATGGTCCACCAAGGGACTCGACCTGGTCGGCCATGGCTAAGCCATGGCTAACCCGAAAACACCCCAAAAAAAATTAATTAATTTTCCAATTTCCAAAATCAATCAAATCTGAATTTTTTTTTGATTTACATGCATGCTAATGATGAAGAACACATATAAACATAAAAAAATATCAGGTTTAAACATATACAAATAAACATAATAACCATGGCTCTGATACCACTAAAAGAGATCACCACGGGTTCCAAACGATGAATATCATGCACCGGACTTTATGTAACCGTGGTGATCGTAAAAAGCTAAGATCTTAATGCCATTTGAACATGTTATAAACATAATTATAAATATGATATTTACCTCTTGTAATCGACAAAAACACAAGTGTAATGTTCTCTCTATCAAGTCCACACAAGCACCACAACCGAAATGATTTTTCACTAAATATTTTGCTAGAAATTTTGAGAGAAAACAAGAGCAATAATGGAGGTAGAGAGAGAGCTGAAAATCGGCAATGAGGGAGAGAGAAAGGAGGGAGAAGTTGCTGAAAAATTCAAGAGATAATTGAATAGATATTATATGATTTTTAATTTTAAATTAAATTGAATTTCAAAATTAAAATTGCATTATCTATCCCTTTATTCTTTCTTATTTGCAATTGATCCCTCTCTTATCTTAAATCCCTAAATGGGCTTTAAGCTCGTTT
This sequence comes from Geranium rotundifolium, assembly GCA_963920655.1. NCBI lineage: Eukaryota > Viridiplantae > Streptophyta > Magnoliopsida > Geraniales > Geraniaceae > Geranium > Geranium rotundifolium. The sequence continues at coordinate 2,519,449 of OY987312.1, forward strand.
AACTAAAACGCAAATTAAACCCATTAACTTGAGTTCTAATTTCGGTTTAGTCAAAACGGCTCGATTTCCTCGAATTGATTTCTTCAACCGTCTGGTTAAAACCTTAGGCCAGAAAACTACCGAATCGTTCTCAAAACTCATCCATAATTATTGTCATGTATTGTGCTTAATGCGTGTGACCCTCTAGGCTCACGAATAATTGGCAGACTGGTAAAATTACCATTTTACCCTTTCCATCATAAGTGGCCTCTAGCAAGACATTATGATTATCCAATATTCGTGATTATCGATTATTCGACTTAACCTGTTATCGTACATGTCACTGTCCTTTTATCAAACCGATATCCAGATTGATCAATAGGCATAAAACGGTCATCCTAATTTATCAATCACTGTTTCTTGATATCTGAGATGACTGAAAACCGATACTAAGGTATCACCTGCATGGCCATGCTATTTTTTCAGTCATACTCATCAAGTGGCCTAAACAGATATCTTTCTCATACCGAGTATGAGGGATAAATCCCTCATACGCCTTTCGAGTTCACTAGTGCAATAAATGCGAAAGCCAATCGAAGCCGTTATAGCTACCCTTTTACAGATAACGTTAGACTAGGTCAAACTTAGGTATTTGTTACATAGTGTACACAAAGACTCCTTGGTCTTAGGATATAATGACAAGTTACGATATGTGATCTATGCATCATACTCACAATCGGGTTGTCCGATATCATCGACCTGATGATATTTATGATATAACTCCGGCACATCTTTGCCATGATCAGTAGAGCGTGATCACAAGGAGTTAGTCTCATACTGATCGCTTCAGAAGAAGCTTAGCTGATCAGGGACTCTATCGAATGCAACTCTTTCTGATCTATAGTTCTACTATAAGTGATTACACACATTATGACATAGATCAAATCACATTAGATATATTACTACAACACATTAGTAATATTATGCCTTTTATTATGTAGAATAATGATGTCCGTTACAATATAGATTGAAGAATTATTTTGGACTAGGGCACAAACCTAACACTCTCAGAGTCTCAGACTCACTCACTCATCTCTCTCTCACACGTTGAATCGCATTCAATGCGATTCAACTACTCCTTTCTTCTCCACCGCTCCTTTCTCTTTGTCAGAAACCCTACACGACCGTCGCCGTCCTCGCCTCGCCTTTGTCTTCGTACCTCTCTCTCTTTCTCACACACATATCACATCACACAGCCCAACGGATCGATTTGGTTGCTAGTTACCGTTCGAATCGATCCGTTGGAGAATTCTTTCTTCCACTATAAATCGTCGATGGTGGAGAGAGAATTCTCCAACGGATCGATTCGACGGTGGAGTGGAGTCAGTGGACTGTGAAGGGTTCTCGGCGACGATGTCTGGGGCTCCAACTCCGATGACGGTAAGAATTCCCAAACCTGTTGCTTCTTTTTAATTTTGTTTTGGGTTTTCATCTCATCTTCTACTCTTTCCTTGCATGTCTGAATTTCTAGGTTTGCAATTTGCATGTGTTATTCTAGGTTCGGGTTAGGGCTTTTTGTTTCAATTTCTAATTGGGGTTTTGGGGGTTACTGAATTGATTTAAAATTTGGGGATTTCTGTATAAATATGAAATTGGGGGTGGGGATTTAGGAATTCAGTTTTGATTTCACAAATTAGGGTTAGGGTTTGTCGAATTTCGATTTGATTTTGGGGATTTCGGTTTAAAAATGAAATTGGGGGTGGGGATTTAGCCAATCTGTTTTCAATTGACAAATTAGGGCTAGGGTTTTGGAAATTCGATTTCAATTTGGGGTTTTCTGTTTTCAATTACAGAATTTAGTTTTCAATTTGGGGATTTCGGGTTAAACATGAAATTGGGGGTGGGGAATTAGCCAATCTATTTTCAATTGACAAATTAGGGCTAGGGTTTTGGAAATTCGATTTCAATTTGGGGTTTTTTGTTTTCAATTTCAGAATTTAGTTTTGAATATGGGGATTTCGGGTTAAACATGAAATTGGGGGTGGGGAATTAGCCAATCTGTTTTCAATTGACAAATTAGGGCTAGGGTTTTGTAAATTCGATTTCAATTTGGGGTTTTCTATTTTCAATTTCAGAATATAGTTTTCAATTTGGGGATTTCGGGTTAAACATGAAATTGGGGGTGGGGAATTAGGCAATATGTTTTCAATTGACAAATTAGGGCTAGGGTTTTGGAAATTCGATTTCAATTTGGGGTTTTCGGTTTTCAATTTCAGAATTTAGTTTTGAATTTGGGGATTTCGGGTTAAACATGAAATTGGGGGTGGGGAATTAGCCAATCTATTTTCAATTGTGTAGTTACTGTAGTAATATATGTTTTCTGTTTTCTGTTTTCAATATTCAATGTCTATATTGTGCAATCGTGTTTTCTGTTTTCAATATTCAATGTCTGTCTATATTGTTTTCAATATATGTTTATTAGGCAATCTGTTTAGGTTTAGGGTTTGTCATGCAAGTTTATACTGTTTTCAATATTTATTAGACAATGTCTATATTTTTTTCAATATTTTCTGTTTAGGTTTAGGGTTTGTCATGCAAGTTTATATTGTTTTCAATATTTATTAGGCAATGTCTATACTGTTTTCAATATTTTCTGTTTAGGTTTAGGGTTTGTCATGCAAGTTTATACTGTTTTCAATATTTGTTAGGCAATGTCTATACTGTTTTCAATATTTTCTGTTTAGGTTTAGGGTTTTTCATGCAAGTTTATACTGTTTTCAATATTTATTAGGCAATGTCTATACTGTTTTCAATATTTTCTGTTTAGGTTTAGGGTTTATCATGCAAGTTTGTAATTAGGACTTATTTGATTGATTGGGGTATTTAATAAGAATTGTGCTTGATTTTGCTAATACTTGTTTATTCTTGATTACACGACAATAGGATGATGTTGCTCGGGAAGTTGCTGCTCGGGAAGTTGCAGCTCGGGAAGCTGCTGCTCGGGAACCAAGAGCTGCTCAGGCTGCTGCTATTGCTCATACTGTTGAGCAATGTGCAGCAGCCCCAGGTACTCTCGAACCTCCCTTGAAAAAAACTAGAAAGTATAGTCATGTATGGAATGATTTTCACCTACCTGCCCCTAATGAACACGGTGTTTTGTATGCAAATTGTAAACATTGTGTAGCTAAGTATAAGGCTGATAGTAAAGATTGTGGCACAACTAATTTGAATAAGCATATTAAAATTTGTAAGGGTTACCCGGATAACAATCCCACAAATCAGTCTATACTTAATTTTACAACTACTTCTGATGACATTTCAAAATTGGGTTCATGGGTACTTGATCAACAAGGGGGTAGACAAGATTTGGTTAGGATGCTTATCATGCATGAGTTGCCCCTTAGTTTTGTAGAACATGAGTATTTCCAACGGTTTACGAAAAAAATCCAGCCTCTATTTCATATTCCAAGCAGGAGCACCGTCACAAGAGACCTTAGCGAGATGTATAAGAGCGAGAAGGATAAGTTCAAGGAATTCGTTAGACGGAAGGCTCCTAAGGTGTCCCTCACAACAGATACATGGACAAGCAATGCACTCATCAATTATATGTGCATCACCGTCCACTACATTGATGATGATTGGAAGCTCTATTCGCAAATCATATCGTTCTGTCAAATCAATAGCCACAAGGGGGAAGACATTGGTAAGGCGCTTGAGCAATGTCTTCATGAGTGGGGGATTGATAGGCTTATGTGCATTACTTTAGATAATGCAACAAGCAATGATGTTGCTGTCCACTTTATGAGGAGGAAAATGAATTTGGTGGGGAAGAGCGTCTTAGGAGGGAAGTTTTTTCACATAAGGTGTTGTGCTCACGTCATAAATCTCATAGTGAAGGAGGGTTTGACTTTGCTTGGGAACCCGGTGGAAAAGATTAGGGTTGCGGTTCGTTTTTTTAAACAATCAGCCGCTAGGATGAACAGATTTAAGGACTGTGTGGCTGCCGTTGGGCTTGATTGCAAGAATTCACTTGTTCTTGATGTTTCTACTAGGTGGAACTCCACCTTCTTGATGCTTCAATCTGTTGTAGCCTTGGAGCCTGCCTTCGAAAGGTATGATAGCGAGACCGCCCTTCTTCGACATGAGCTGGAGTCAAAATTCATGAAGGGTTCAACAGAGCCGTTGGGTATGCTGGTGGAGGAAGATTGGACATACATCAAGAAGTTCATGGACTTCTTCGAGCATTTCTTTGTTGTTACCAAGAGGGTTTCAGGCAGCAAATGTGTCACGTCTCACACCTTTTTGGTTGAAATTAATTCCATATTGGAGATCATCAAAGAGGGACAAGCGGGGGCAGAGCATGACTTCAACATCACAGCACTATCAAACAAAATAAGGGCAAAATTCGACAAGTATTGGTCGAATGTATCCCAAATGAACTTGCTAATTTTCATAGCATCTATTTTCGATCTGAGGAACAAGTTAGATGTTGTGAAGTATGCTGTGGATAACATGTACCCTCCTGATATTGCTGCAACCTTACAGCTTCAGATAAAGAATACTTTGCCGGAATTGTTTGATGAGTATGTTTCCAATGCATCTGTAGTAGGTAGTAGCACTACACCTTTTCCTAGAGGTGCACCTACTACTACTGCAAGTGTTGTTGTTCCTAAGCCTGCAAGGAAAACACTCCGTGGATCATTTGATCAAACTCAAGTTCTTGAAGAAGGTGTGAAAAAGACAGAGCTGGACAAATATCTGACGGAAGATGTAGAGAGCAATGAGGAAAAGTTCGACATCTTGGGATGGTGGAAGAAAAACTCATCTAGATTCCCGATTCTCTCTACATTAGCCAAGAATCTTTTGGCCATACCTATCACATCCGTATCATCCGAGTCAGCTTTCTCAACGGGTGGTAGGGTTCTCAATGACTTCCGAAGCGCCTTACTACCGACTACAGTGGAAGCATTAGTGTGCACTCAAAGTTGGATCCGAGGAACAACATCTGTAAGCGGCTTTGAGGAGGTATTGCACGAGAATGAAGAGGTCGAGCGAGGTAATTGAATTGGACAATTCTCTAATTAAATCCTCAAATATTTTCTATTTTATCAATTATGGACAACCCCTAATTATTTTTATTAACGTACAGATTTAATTCGTTATGCTACTTAAGCTACAGAATGAGGCTCCCTCTTGGATGGTGTTCAAGTTTAAGTTTGCTTTAATTTTTTGAGTTCGATTGAACGCTATGGTGATGTTTGAACTTGTTGTTCACTTTTGATCACCTTCTTTTGGTACTCCTAGTGGTGAATGGTGATGAACACTTAGTTCATTTTTGTATGCTCAAAACTTCATGAATGTGTTTGTTTGTTTGAGCAAAGTATTATTTAATGAAAAGTTTGAGCAAGTATTGCTCTTTGGCCATATTTTATACTGTTATGAATTATATGAGAATGTTTAAACTAACTTGTACATATATATATATACATATTTTATACTGTTATGAATTATGATTTGGTATAATACTTACTTGTGTTTTATTGGAATGAAAATGTGGTGGGTTGGTGGCACTAACTGTAAGATAAGAAATGAATGAAGTAGAAGAAGTGGCAGACAGAGACTAGAGAGTGAGAGACAGTGAGGAGGCTTTATAAATTTAAACTTTTAATTTGTAATTTGTGATTTGTAATTTGTAAATGTTAATGTAAATATATAAATATAAATATGTAAATCAGTAAATGTAAGTGTTGATGTATATATTATATATATGAATGTGAATGTGGAATACGTAAATGTAAATGTGTATATATATATATATATATATATATAAATAATGAATGGGCTTCAAAAATATTGGGCTTCAAAATCAGTTTGGGCTGAGGCTTCAAATTGTGTGGGCCTTAATTACAAATATTGCAAATGGGCCCAGAATGTAGGCCCATCGGGTGAGTTGGGTATACCCGACTCACCCGACTACCCGAGTTCTACCCAACCCGATACCCGACTCCTAAACCGAGTCGAGTATCGGATCTGGTTTTCCATACCCAACTCCAACCGAGTCGGGTACGACCCGACACGGGTCTACCCAACCCGACTCGTTGGACAGCCCTAGTTGATATGGTGTTCTACTCTCTACTCTCCCAAACCGTGGTGGCTGGCTCAGTTCACTTGTGGCGTGAAAACTCAAATTTTCGGCCCCCAACTTCAGAATTCGTGTTTGGCTTATAGATTTTTTTCTACATCTGGGAGGTGTAACGATCATTACAGTAGATGTAACGATCGTTACATCATCGTTACATCTCCGTTGCATCATCGTTACACGTCTTTGTCTTCAAATTTCCTTCGAATTGATATATTGTGGGCCCAAATCGGAGTTCGGAAAAGAACTCTACACCACCCAAAAGTATCAGACAATTTTCGCCCTCTTTCAGACCTCTAATGAAAAAACTTCTTTCTCTTTTCGTCCTCTTCAATTTAGATATAAATTTTGCTCGATTTGGATTTCGGATGTGGAAGTTATAGCACTTTCAAGTCAGCTGGTCTGCAATCCCGATATATGTTTTATTGCTATCTTTTAGTGCTGTTTTGAGCTTCTTCCCATAAAATTTGAGAAAACTTCCTTCTAGAGAGTTGTATATCGCTGAGTTATCTTTGATTTGATTTAATTTTGGGTCACCTCGAATTAAATATGAGGAAGTTGTGCTCTCTGAAAGATTCTGGTGCGTATTTGGCTCGGTTTTGACCCTTTTCACATGTGTTCTGCACATTCACACTGATGGGCGAAAAAAAAGGTCTCGCCCTTTAATCACTACAAGCAAATGTGTTTCCGGCTTTGCCGGGTCGAACTCTCGAGGATCGACGTGTGGGTATTTGAATGTTAAGTGGATGGTTCGGTGTGTTGTAAAATAATTGAAACTACTCAATTGTAGGGTTGTGGATTGTTTGATTAAGGTCACAAATTGTAATGTAAATACTTCCTAACTCACAAATTCCAATCCAAAGAGTTCCTAACACGCAACACTTACAAGTTTTTCTCGATTAAGCTAGGTACCACAGGTGCTAGACCAAAGACAATGAGATAAATCAAGTAAAATAGCATGCAAGCACATTTGTGAACGATCTATATACTTAGCCTCTCGGATAAGCTTTTCCTAATGTCAACTACCCTCTTGGGATGTTAAATTGACGTTAGAAAAACATTAAGTACGACTATTTTCGAATCGAAGCGAGAAGCTAGGCTTCTTAACTTTGAGTCTACTTATGGCTCTTTATGACTTTCCTCTCGGACAAATCTTTAGCTAACAATCATGCTTCCTAGTGTCACACATTCTCACATGCAAGCAATAAGAAACATTCAAGTATGCAAGACTCCTCTTATATCCTCATGAGCTCTCACTCATAACAACATAACTCAAAATCAAGCATTCAACCAAGTAGCTCATTCACATATGCATAGGCATGACTCTTTAACTCAATGTTCATACAATGTCTAGCACCCATGGTTGTAAGTGTTTAGCCTACAACCATGGTGCTATGAATGAAAAACAAGGCAACATAAACAAAAGTAGCTAGAGAAAAGAAGAAAAGCAAACTATGGCCCATGATGAGCTTGAGATCTTCTAAGATTGATCTTGTGCTCCTCTTGTTGAATCTCCTTGCTACAATGTTAGTGTTGTGGAAGTAGAAGTGTTGGGTTACTCAATGGAATAGTGTTCTTGTAAGAAGGTGGTGGCAAGCTATGGAGAGAGGCTGAAAAGTCTTGGTCTTCTCTTCTCCAAAATGTGGGTCTAGTTAGGTCAACCTAGCTCTTGACTATTTATAAAACCGCAGAAAACGCCGTTGTCACGATCGTCCTACTTAGCGTCACGATCGTGACATCGTTTGAATATTTCTGGTCCGTTGCGCTCGATGTCACGGTCGTTGCTGTTCTTCATGTTGGCTTTGTCACGATCGTTACTAAAGTGGTCATGATCGTTATTGCTTCTCATGGCCTTGTCACGATCGCTTCTAAAGTTGTAACGATCGTGACTTAACTCTTGTCTTTTATTGTCACAAAGCTGTCACGATCGTGGCAGGTCCGTGACAGCTCGGTTTTGCCTTTGTCACGATGATTTGCCACGATCGTTGTGGTGATCGTGACATAGCTCCTGTCGAACCAAATTTGTTGTCGTCACGATCGTGACGCTGGTTGTCACGATCATGACATCTTCCTTTTTTCAGTCCTTGGTTCCTTGAGCCGCAAGCCACCTCTTCTTTTGCTTCGGTTCTGCTCCTAACACCTTCCAAAGTTGTCCCTGCACATAATTCGATTCCACGGTAGATCTCCGCACTAAACGGCCCTAAAACGACCGAAACGAGGGAAAAACGTGCTAAGATGAGGGACATTTGGGCTTGGAAAGGAGCATAAATGCCCCACATCAAACCACCCCACACTTAGCACTTTTCGTCCCCGAAAAGAAAAACAAAGAAAAAGCACGGTTTTGCCGAGTTAGGCACCCCGTGACCAACTCACGTGGGGGGAGCTCGGCTTCTCCCGAGGGTTTCAAGTCCAACACCCTCAACTCAAATTACTAAAGAAACACAATTAACAAACGTGTTGACGACTTGCTCGATTCTCATGGTCACTTGAGCACTTACAATGGCAAATAGTCTCAGAACAACCAACATGGGAACACAATTCTACATGACAATGGCAAATAGTCTCAGAACAACCAACATGGAAACACAATTCTACATGACAAGGCATATAAGCTAGTAAAGGCATATGACATGCAAGACATGGGAAATGCATGCTTACTAATCTTGAACCAATCCATTATGCATGTAACACGTATCATAGCACTTCTTGCATCACTTCAATTCCCTTTCCCCTCGTGCGTTGGTGTTCATAAGCTAGTAACTAGACCGAATCCCCTTGATCACATGGTTGGAGACATGAGGACTTAGAACCATTTGCGTAGGGCATTTATGGCTTGTAACGTTAGGCTTAAGCTCGGGTAGGAGTTTTAGAAGATCAAAACGGGCTAAACGGTGCATCACCACAAAGTTGCTTTTATCCTCACAACCCCAATTACATAATCGCTCCCCGACCATTCTTATCCTAAAAATGTGCTACCCCTCAACTCACTCGAATCCCTTACCTTTTCATTCCCAAAATTTGGCTCTTATTAACAAAAATGTAAAACTCGCAAATTTTCGACTTTTAAAACCAAAATGCTCATTTTTTGCTTAGAAGATCGAATTCGTTCGGACTTGGGCTTTTATTCTCAACTTTCTTTTTTTTGTTCTTTTTTTTTATTTCTTTTTTTGTTCTTTTTTTGTTCTTTTTTTTTAATTTCTTTTTTCTTTGCCCAAATCCGAGAACTTTTCCAATGCAAGCATTTTCAAATCAAGTTTAGATAAAAACATTTTCCTCGAACCATTGTGGTTCGGTAAATCATTGTGTCAAGCCAATTTCCTCAAAATAGTTAACCCGTTCTCATTCCTATACATGATCTACTAATCCCAATTTCAAACCCACACTCATAAGCAACTAAGCATGATGCAAGGGTTCAAAAATACAATGGATATAGAAACGAGAGGGTACATAGGCTTGTAATGTTTTGGGTCATCAAATTGGCTTTTTGGCTCGGAATGGGTACTAGAGATACAATGTAGTCTGGGTAGGTTCTTTTAGTCTCAATCGGTCCAAAGAAGGCCTATGGTCCCTTCTCCATAGTCTCTAACCCTTGGTCCGAAACCGAGTATGGTCGAGTTGCTAGTTTTAAACACGACACACGAGTGTGGATGCAAGAAATGTTTCAATTGTGCACTGACATTTAATCGAGGTTCAAAAGTAAATGCAATTCTCATGTGAAGCATCTCATATAAACTCGTCCAATCCTATATACTTATCATGCACAATCATAATTCTCAAGTTAGGAGCAAGGTCCTCATTGGTATTCGTTCCAAATGGCTCAGAAACACAATTCATCAAAAGCAAATATTCAACTAAAACAATCAAAACTTAACGTTCACAAGTACTCAAACCAGCATTATCACCAAGAAAACCACCAAAACGGTGTCCAAATATCAAAAGTACTAGGGAGCCAACTCCAAAGGGCTCCCAAACCAAACATCATCCAAATAACAAGTTCAAACAAGGAAAAGCATCCGAAGTATCTCAATCTAAAAGCAAAGCAAGAAAAGCAAGGAGAGGTTGTACCTCTCAATCATCATTGTCGGGAATGAAGTACGCATTCGGGTCGTCCTCCTCGCCCTCGGGATTAGCCTCATTAGCTTGCTCATGAGGAGCGTAGCCGCCTTGCGGGTCGAAATAGGCTTGTCCTCCCGGAAATTGGTAGGCCCTCCGCATATATCCGAGCATGTCTCCAATGTCCCGTGCCATCCCGTCACATCGCGCCGTGGTCTCCTTGTGGTGGTCTTCTTGTGTCTTCATAACGGCGTCAATGCGGGTGTGCACTCCCTTGAATTGCTCGAGCAATTCTTGATATTGCTCGGGAGTGAGGGACCCCGCGCCTCCTGCTGGATTACTGCTTCCCTCTCCGGTCGGTTCAGAGGCTACCGGTGGTGGTGGCCTTCCGTCCAACTGCTTCCCCGCTATGATCTTCTCTAGAATTTTCTTCAACCTCGGCAGGCATACCAAATCCACTGTAGCATTCATGGACCCTTCCAACATAAACTGCCTAACTTTGCTCTTCACCCAAATCTTCGGGCCATCATCGAATGCGTCGATCGGCATGTTGAAGGCAATTTGCGATACAATGCAACCACAATATAGCTCGGCTGCAGAAGGTTCCTTCAAGAAGAATCAAAGCTGGTCCCAAATAATATCTTCCCATGGCGCCCTCAGATTTCGCTTGTAGGCCGTGAGCACACACAACTCTTTCATACTCACATCATATTGGGTATTTTTTCTTCCAAACAATGTCCCCGCTAGGAACTTCTGCAAATAGATGAGCTCGACCTCGCATTCAGGAATTTTGTGTGCCTTGTTTAGGGTTCGGTAACCCACTTGGCCAGTCATCTCATTCCACAGATCAGTATTGTCCTTGAGGTCCCATTGCTCGGTGTTCGTTTCAGTGAACCCGAATATTCGTGTCAAATTATTTAATGTGATTGCAAAATTTCGGCCACACAATCGGAACCGGAGTCGGGTCATGTCACTGGCGAGCATGTGGAGAGTTGCTAGGAACTCTAATGTCAACGCCTTATACAGCGGGGGCTGCCATTGAAGCATCCCCGGCCAACCTAGAGTGACCGATTTCCTCTCCAATTTTCTCCAAATTTTTAGCTCAGAGCAAAGTTGTTGATCGAAATACCTGTTCTTCTTCATCGGGAGGTCCTTGTACGCCTCAAACCGATCTCGTTGCTTGGCTATATTGAAGATGTGGCACGAGACGTTTGGCACCCCGACCTCGGGATCTGGAGGCACTGCTCGGAGAGGGGGAAGTCGTACAATCACCTGCGGCTGTGATGGATTTTCTGGGTCACGATTTCCCGAACCTGAGACCCCGGGCTCGTTGCTCCTCTTTTGCCTCTTCTGATTCGGAGCCATGGGTGATGAAGGGAAGGTTGGGTATGGTGTTGGAAGTAGATGTGGGAGGTGTGTATGTGGTGAAGAAGGAGTTTTGCGGTCGTTAGTGGCGGTTTCCGGCGAGAGAGGTCGAGAGAGGAGAGGGGTAGGGTTTGTGTTTTTCGCGTGGGAGAGAGAAAAGAGTCTGATTTCTGTTTTAATTGCAGGTGTCATGATCGTGACATGCCGCGCGCCACGATCGTGACACCGCGTAGACGTCTCTTGGATACGGCTGTCACGAAGCTGTCACGATCGTGGCAGGTCCGTGACAGCTCAATTTTGCTTTGATCACGCCGTTTTGTCACGATCGTTGTAGGGATCGTGACACTTGCTTTGTTTCGTTCAATTCGTCTTGTCACGATCGTTCTACCTTCTGTGACGATCGTTGCACTTGACTTTTCCTCTTCTTGTCACGAAGCTGTCACGATCGTGGCAGATCCGTGAAAGCTCGATTTTGCCCTTGTCGCGCCGTTTCGTCACGATCGTTGTGGGGATCGTGACACTTGCTCTGTCCTATCGATTTGATCGTGTCACGATCGTGTCGATCCTTGCCACGATCGTGACGATCTGCCTGGCTTTGATGTGTCACGAAGCAGTCACGATCGTGGCAGATCCGTGACAGCTCGATTTGGTCTTTGTCACGCTGTTTCGTCACGATCGTTGTGGGGATCATGACATTCGCTCTGTCGTGGAGATTTGTAAGTGTCACGATCGTGGCACCCCTTGCAACGATCGTGACACGTTATTTTTTTTTTCAATTTTCTGCCTCTTTTCATGGTGATCAACTCCTTGTTACCCCTTGTATTCAATTCTCTCCCTTCCTGCACACACTTGAAAAATCATTAAAAACAACCCGAGTGTGGTGTGTGATTATCACACACCACACTTAGATTCTCATCCCGACCTCACTTTGATACAACTTGATTGTGGTGTGTATGTAGTACACCCCATACTTGAAGCCCTTGTACTTAGTGTGGTGTGTATAAGATACACACCACACTTTGGGCTCATCGTACCATAAAAATAAACGAGAAACGAAACCATGATATTCCTCTTTCTTTCAATGCACTAACCCAATCAAGAAAACCTTTCATGTAACAAAATGAAGGTGATCAAACCTTCTCAGATGTCTTGTGGTCCAAGTTAGCTTCTCGACTTGTGTGTGTGTAGTATAGGTAGCAACGCCCTTTGCTTTGTGCTTCTCCTTTTAGTTGGTGCCATGATCTACCTTCACCTATAACGACACAACTTGTCAAATCATTAAGAGGTACTAACATGGGTAAAAATCTAACCTACAAATTCATGGATTCACAAAGAAAGTTAGAAGTTGGGGTGCCTCCCAATAGCGCTTTTCTTTAACGTCGTTAGCTCGACGGGATGGTTAGCAATTCATTCTATCTCCCCGAGATCAACCATAACTAGCATCACTGTTTCAATTTCCCTTTCCGGTGCTACCACACCGCCTTCTCGATGTCCGTCTTCGCCGTCATGAATGTCCACTTCTCCATCACTTCCGAGATAAGTCTTTACTAATTGTCCATTTACCGTAAAGGCAGACTTGTCTTGTAAGTTTTGAAGCTCCACTGCACCACTTGGCAAACATGTTAAAATTCTAAATGGCCCCGACCATCTCGACTTGAGCTTGCCGGGGTGAATATGCAAGCGGGCATTATAAAGTAACACTAATGATCCGAGTTCGAGGGTCCTTTTAACAAGATGCTTATAATGCCACGCTTTAGTCTTTTCCTTATAAATGGCATTATTTTTGTAAGCCTCCCTCCTCCACTCTTGGAGTTCTTCGAGTTGCAATAATCTCTTGGATCCCGCCAATTCAAGATCCAAGTTGCAACGAGTGATCGCCCAATATGCCTTGTGCTCTATTTCAAGAGGGAGGTGGCATGCTTTACCGAAAACTATGCGATAAGGTGACATGTTAAGCGGTGTTTTGTAAGCGGTTCTATAAGCCCATAGCGCCTCATCGAGCCTTAATGACCAATCCTTGCGAGTGGGGCTAACGGTTTTTCGAGAATTCTCTTGATTTCCCTATTCGCAACCTCGGCTTGACTGTTGGTTTGAGGATGGTAAGCCACGGACATTTTGTGCTTAACCCCAAACTTTTTTGCGAGTGCCTTGAAAAGCTTGTTTCTAAAGTGCGAGCCTCTATCACTAATGATAGCTCGAGGTGTACCAAACCGAGATATGATATTTCGCTTAACGAATCTTATCACGGTTTTCGCATCATCGGCAATGCATGCCTCCGCTTCCACCTACTTCGAAACATAGTCTACGGCAACTATGATGTACAACTTGCCAAAAGATGACACAAACGGCCCCATGAAGTCCAAGCCCCACACATCAAATAACTCTACTTCAATGATATTCGTGCGGGACATCTCATGGCCACGGGAAATTCTTCCCGATCTTTGGAATTTGTCACAACTTTTGGCAAAAGTGTACGCATTTTTAAAAATCGAAGGCCAATAGAATCCAGATTGTAAAATTTTAAAAGCGGTTCTCTCACCCGAGTAGTGACCACCATACGGGGAATCATGACATGATGTTAAAATAGATTGTACCTCGTCTTCCGGGATGCACCGTCGGAAGATTTGATCTACTCCTTGCTTGAAGAGATAGGGCTCGTCCCAATAATAATCCTTGCACTCGTGCAAAAACCTCTTCTTTTGACTTGAGCTCATATCCAGAGGTATAATCCCACCAACTAGGTAATTAGCTATGTCTGCGTACCATGGCCGGCTCACCGATACTCCAAATAGTTGCTCATCCAGGAATGCTTCTCGAATACAACACCCTTCTTTCTCGCTCGGTTGTTCAAGCCTTGAGAGGTGATCGGCTACTTGGTTCTTCTTTCCTTGCCTATCCACGATTTCTACTTGAAATTCTTGCAAGAGTACGACCCAACGAATAAGCCTCGCTTTAGATTCCTTTTTTGAAAAGAGGTACTTGATAGCTGCATGATCCGTGTGAACTCTTGTCTTTGCCCCGATGAGATAAGGGCGGAATTTCTCGCATGCATAGACAACGGCCAATAACTCCCTTTCCGTCACCGTGTAGTTGAGTTGTGCTCCCGAGAGAGTTTTTCTTGCATAGTACACGGCCCGAAATATGTTATCATGCATTTGTCCAAGCACGGCTCCAAGTGCAAGATCACTTGCATCACACATCACTTCGAAAGGGCGTGTCCAATCGGGAGGCATTACTATAGGCGCGGAAACCAACATCTCCTTCAATCTTGTATAGGCATCCATGCACTTGTCGTCAAAAATGAACTTTGATCCCTTCTCCAATAGTCCACTTAGAGGCTTGGCTATTGTGGAGAAATCTTTTATGAACCTTCTATAAAAACCCGCATGCCCCAAGAAGCTTTGAATTTGCTTAACCGAACTTGGTGGGGGTAGCTTCTCAATTGTCTCAACCTTGGCTCTATCAACCTCGATCCCCTTCTCGGATATCTTGTGGCCGAGCACGATTCCTTCTTCCTCCATGAAATGGCATTTTTCCCAATTTAGCACAAGGTCCGTCTCTTCACATCTAGCTAAAACTCTTCCCAAATTATTGAGACAATGGTCAAAAGACTTCCCAAACACCGAGAAATCATCCATAAATATTTCGAGAAAGTCTTCCGTCATGTCGTGAAATATCGTCATCATACATCTTTAAAAAGTCGCAGGAGCATTACACAATCCGAAAGGCATTCTTTTGAAAGCAAAGGTGCCAAATGGACAAGTGAATGTAGTCTTGTCTTGGTCGCAAGGAGCAATGCATATTTGATTGTAGCCACTGTACCCGTCAAGGAAGCAATAATACTGATTTCCCAAAAGACGATCTAGCATTTGGTCGATGAAAAGAAGCGGGAAGTGATCTTTCCTAGTTGCCTCATTCAATTTGCGATCATCCATACAAATCCTCCACCCCACAACTATTCTTGAGGGCAAAAGCTCGCCTTTGGCATTGGCAACAACCGTGATCCCGCCCTTTTTAGGCACACATTGCACGGGGCTCACCCAAGAACTATCTGATATTGGGAATATGATTCCCGCATCGAGCCACTTGATTAGTTCCTTCTTCACAACCTCTTTCATTGCCGGGTTTAGTCTCCTTTGATGCTCGATGGACCCCTTCCTCTCGTCTTCAAGCACAATTTTATATTGACAAATTGAAGGGCTAATTCCCTTGATGTCCGCTATGCTCCAACCAAGAGCTTTCTTGTGTGCCTTGAGAGTTTGCACCAGTCTTTCCTCTTGCATTGTGTTCAAGGATGAGGAGACAATTGCTGGGAGAGAATTGTTTGAGCCTAAGAACACATACTTGAGATGCTCGGGGAGTGCTTTTAGCTCGAGGTCAGGGGGCTCAATAGTAGAAGGTTTCTTCATTGGAGTAGTCCTAGACTTGTCATACAAGGTCTCAATCTGTAGGCATTCCACCCCCTCTAGGGTGGTGAGTTCCCGCAACAGTCTTGTCTCCGCCTCGCTACCTTTTTCCACTACCATGACATTGATATCATTGTCGTCTTTCATTACCATTGCTTCTAGATGAGTGTTCACCGCCTCCTCGACTATATCCACCACCGAGCATGTAGGTAGATCCGCATTAGGGTTCTTCATTCCCTTGAAAATGTTAAAATAGATGGTCTCGCTACCAACTGTCATCTCCAAGATTCCCGCCTTGACACGGATAACAGTGTCTGCTGTTGCAAGGAACAGTCTACCGAGCAATAGTGGAACATCACTGCCGGCAGGAAAATCAAGTACTACAAAGTCGGCCGGAAAGATGAATTTCCCGGCCCGAACTAGAACATCTTCAAGAACTCCTTCCGGATTCACAGTGGATCTATCCGCTAGGTGAAGGATAACGGACGTTTTCTTCATATTACCGATCTTCATTTTGTTGTAGAGCGACAAGGGCATTAGGTTGATGCCCGCACCAAGATCACACAAAGACATTAATCCTTGGTGATTGCCGATTGCTACTGGGATAGTGAAACTACCCGGGTCCTTGGCCTTTGGGGAAAGTTTGTTTTGCACTATCGCGCTACATTCTTCACTAAGCTTGATCTCCGAACATTCTTGTAGACGCTCTCGCTTAGCAAGGATTTCCTTAAAAAACCTATGGTACTTCGGCATCTCCCCCAATACTTCTATAAGTGGTATATTGATTGTGACTTGACGGAGAACATCGAGGCATCGAGCAAATTTTTCATCATCTATCTTGTTCTTCCTTGATTTTAGCGGAAATGGAAGTCGTTGATGAGGAGGAACATAAGCCTCAACGGGCGTGTTTGCCTCGGCCGGAATTTGTGCAACTTCTGGCAATTCATCTTCACCTTCCACAAGGTTTTCTTTCTCTTGGGGCTCTTCGCCTTCTTCTTCTTGCACCGCACCCGGACCTGACCCTTGAGGACCCGAAAGCAACTTTCCACTTCGAAGGGTGATAACCTTGACATCTTTTCCATGAGGTCGTGGCCTCTCCGTATCGCTTGGCAACCCTCCCGCTTGCCTTGGCGCATGGGTTTGAGTTACTTGTGTTTCCAAATTGCGAACGGTTGCCACTACACTTGTGATATCTTGTTGGAAAAGGCTATTTGCTTCCTCTTGCTTCTTCATGAACTCAATGAGCAAGTCCTTGACTCCTCCGTCACCGGCACCTTGACCCGATGATGAGGCTTGGTGTTGGTAAGCTCCATTCCCGTAGTTCGTAGGCCGACCTCCGTCATAGGCATAATTTCGGTTCCCATTGTTTCTTTGATTGTTCCCATAGCTTCCGGAATTGTTGTTGTATTGTCGGTCATTGTTAAAGCTGCGATCGTTGTTGTAATTACGATCGTTGTTGTTGTAGCTACGGTCATTGTTGCTATACCGTTTTCCACAGGCGCTTCGCCCTTGATTCCCATTATTGTAACCATTTACCGAAGCTCCGTAGTAACCCCGCTCTTGCCTTTGTGGCCCACCTTGATTCGTTGTCACTTGATTGAATTGTTGATTCTTCAAGATTTGTTCATTGACATAAGCCACACCTTGTGTGTTGAGCCCACATTGCTCGTATCCATGACTCGGATCTCTACATATATCGCATCCTCCTTCTTGCCGTGTTGCATCCTCCTCCCTTGGTAGGGGATTTGCACTTCCACTCCCCTTTATGTACTCGAACATTTCTTCCAACTTGCTTGAAATTTCCGTCATGGTTTGGTTCTCCCTTACCGCGGCCACTTGTCGATGAACGGGCTCTCTTGGGGATTCCCATTGGAAGTAATTGTTCGCGCATCTCTCTATTGCCTCATAAGCCTCGGTGGGGTTTAGATCTAATAGCGCTCCACGTCCGGCCGCATTGAGAGACATTTGAGCTGTCGAATTCACGTTTCGGAAGAAGATCTCATTCAACCCCCGGTCGGATATTTCATGGTCCGGACATTTCTTCAATAATAGTTTGAACCTTTCCCAAGCTTCGTGCAATGTTTCTTGATCCAATTGCCTAAAAGAGAAAAGCTTACTTCTAAGGTCCGCGGTCCTCCTCCTCGGGAGGAATCGAGTGAGGAATGCTTCTTTCAACCACTCCCAATTGTCGGCTTCAATGTTGGTGAGATTCAAGTACCAGTCAAGTGCTCGTCCGGCTAGAGAGAATCGGAAGAGGCGACTACTCAATAGTTTGATAGGGATGTTGCCTCCCATTGAATCACAAATCCCGATGAAGTTTTGCAAATGGACATGAGGTTGATCACCATTGAGGCCGTTAAACTGAGGGATTGTAGCCAAGAGACTCAACATAATTGGTTTGACTTCAAAAGTCGTTCGAGGGTATTGAAATTGCACCATGCGAGGTCCTTGGGGAACGTTGAAATTCCTTGGTGCTTGATTTCTTTGTGCTTGATCCCCTCCTTGAGGTGGTGGTTGAAAGTGTTGTCTCGGTGCTTGTTCCCCACCTTGAGGGGAGGGTTAGGATTCCCATGTTGTCCGATTCCTCCTCTCGCTTCGCCCAAGTTAGCGTTTGCATTCTCTCGTAGAGGATTGTCATAGACTACCCTTCGATCCGGATCCATATCAAGGTTCAACTCGGGTTTTCCCTCGTCTTCACCGATAATGACCGTGCCGTGATGCGACATTCGCCTTCTCCTTGAATTGTTGCTCCTACAAGCAGCTTCAATTTCTCGATCAAGTGCAAATTGAGGCGGTCCGGAGGAACGGGTCATGCCCTAATCGCTACCTGTGAAATCGAACAACGTTAAGTTAATTAAGCTACTCAAGTTAGTAAAAAGAAAGAGAAAAAAGATAACACACAAAGACGAATTACTACTCTAACACTCAAACACCGTCGATCCCCGGCAACGGCGCCATCTTGATGGGCGAAAAAAAGGTCTCGCCCTTTAATCGTTACAAGCAGATGTGTTTCCGGCTTTGCCGGGTTGAACTCTCGAGGATCGACGTGTGGGTATTTGAATGTTAAGCGGATGGTTCGGTGTGTTGTAAAATAATTGAAACTACTCAATTGTAGGGTGGTGGATTGTTTGATTATGGTCACAAATTGTAATGTAAATACTTCCTAACTCACAAATTCCAATCCAAAGAGTTCCTAACACGCAACACTTACAAGTTTTTCTCGATTAAGCTAGGTACCACGGGTGCTAGACCAAAGACAATGAGATAAATCAAGTAAAATAGCATGCAAGCACATTTGTGAACGATCTAAGTCATATATGCTTAGCCTCTCGGATAAGCTTTTCCTAATGTCAACTACCCTCTCGGGATGTTAAATTGACGTTAGAAAAACATTAAGTACGACTATTTTCGAATCGAAGCGAGAAGTTAGGCTTCTTAACTTTGAGTCTACTTATGGCTCTTTATGACTTTCCTCTCGGACAAATCTTTAGCTAACAATCATGCTTCCTAGTGTCACACATTCTCACATGCAAGCAATAAGAAACATTCAAGTATGCAAGACTCCACTTATATCCTCATGAGCTCTCACTCATAACAACATAACTCAAAATCAAGCATTCAACCAAGTAGCTCATTCACATATGCATAGGGATGACTCTTTTACTCAATGTTAACAATCTCAATGTTCATACAATGTCTAGCACCCATGGTTGTAAGTGTTTAGCCTACAACCATGGTGCTATGAATGAAAAACAATGCAACATAAACAAAAGTAGCTAGAGAAAAGAAGAAAAGCAAACTATGGCCCATGATGGGCTTGAGATCTTCTAAGATTGATCTTGTGCTCCTCTTGTTGAATCTCCTTGCTACAATGTTAGTGTTGTGGAAGTAGAAGTGTTGGGTTACTCAATGGAATAGTGTTCTTGTAAGAAGGTGGTGGCAAGCTATGGAGAGAGGCTGAAAAGTCTTGGTCTTCTCTTCTCCAAAAAGTGGGTCTAGTTAGGTCAACCTAGCTCTTGACTATTTATAAAACCGCAGAAAATGCCTTTGTCACGATCGTCCCACTTAGCGTCACGATCGTGACATCGTTTGAATATTTCTGGTCCGTTGCGCTCGATGTCACGATCGTTGCTGTTCTTCATGTTGGCTTTGTCACGATCGTTACTAAAGTGGTCACGATCGTTACTGCTTCTCATGGCCTTGTCACGATCGCTCCTAAAGTTGTAACGATCGTGACTTAACTCTTGTCTTTTATTGTCACGAAGCTGTCACGATCGTGGCAGGTCCGTGACAGCTTGGTTTCGCCTTTGTCACGATGATTTGCCACGATCGTTGTGGTGATCGTGACATAGCTCCTATCGAACCAAATTTGTTGTCGTCACGATCGTGACGCTGGTTGTCACGATCGTGACATCTTCCTTTTTTCAGT
The DNA here is from genome assembly GCA_963920655.1 of Geranium rotundifolium. Classification (NCBI taxonomy): domain Eukaryota; kingdom Viridiplantae; phylum Streptophyta; class Magnoliopsida; order Geraniales; family Geraniaceae; genus Geranium; species Geranium rotundifolium. The sequence continues at coordinate 2,539,820 of OY987312.1, forward strand.
CCTTGGTTCCTTAAGCCGCAAGCCACCTTCTCTTTTGCTTCGGTTCTGCTCCTAACACCTTCCAAAGTTGTCCCTGCACACAATTCGATTCCACGGTAGATCTCCGCACTAAACGGCCCTAAAACGACCGAAACGAGGGAAAAACGTGCTAAGATGAGGGACATTTGGGCTTGGAAAGGAGCATAAATGCCCCACATCACACACCAAACATACCCGAAGGCGTAAAAGTGGCATAAAGATCAATAATTTACTACATCGAGGGTGTAATAAGATTTAGAATGTGGGTAATAGATATCATAAACTTACATTTGATGCGACCGCATCAGTACATAATCTTGAGGTCTATCTTTAAAGTTTGGATTTTTATGCATGTGTGCTTATGATTTTGGTTTTATTATGATTATTTCTTGCTGAGAGGTTGTTATAATCATTGTGTGGTTATGATGCCGAGTCTGAGAGGATCGTTGGATAACTGACAAGTAAAGTCATAAAGGGTTCGAGAGAACCCTTATCCCGTAATTGTCTTTTGATTGCAGAGTTGGCTAAACCACTAGTTCGAGAGAATAGTTGGTTGAGTCAACTCTAGGTTGGTTTTCATTGAGAGGCGGAATCAATATTTATGTGAACATAGGATAGTACGTTAATGCATGAGTTCCTTGCTTGATTGATTGATTGATTTAGTTTGACATGTATTGCCTAGCACCCATAGTGTCTCTTTTTATCTGGTTACTCTTTTGATCTATTGCTCCTTACTTTATTCGCATAATCACTTAATCATTTAATCACCATATTAATCATTATATTATATTTATTGCATAAATAATTGGCACTGGTATTTGAATTGACCCATTACTGGTCCTTGTGGATTCGACCATGTACATACCAGGTTTATTATTACTTGTAACGACTGCGTGCACTTGCGCATATTCGTGAGCTCGTGGACCACTGTCTACGGGTCCAAAAAGTTTTTGGCGTTGTTTCCGGGAAGCAACGGTCAATTTTATTTCAGTTTTAGTTGATTGTGCTTATTTTATTTTGTTACTAAACTTCGAATTTCTTGGAATTAGGCAGGTGCTAAACATGTATGACCCGTTCTTCTGGAGCACTTGAGTACAAATTGGATCCCAAATCGAAGCAACGTGCAAGCTTCCACTGGAAGCATCTACGAGCATGAGTCTACACGAGAACAACACACAATTGGGCCGTGAGGATGATCGGAATGACAACACACGAGGCATAAACAATCAGAATAATGTGATTTCCCAACATTCCAGGCATTCCAAAGATTTGTCACGATGCTGGCAACCCACGCACATTTGAACTTAGGCCCGTACACCTGAGCCTAATATCCACAATAGGGTAGTTCCATGTGTTGGGCCAAAATGTGACGTGAAAACGTCGCACAATGGTCTCCACGTGCAAGTGCACACGATTCGCAAGTAATATAATTTATAAGATCCGGTAAGATACCGAGTCGGTCCATAGGGATTAAAATGGGGTTTACGATTAATCAATGAAAGTGCTTGCGGTTAAGACAAAGATATATAATTGCGAAAGTGATGACGAATGGTTTACAACGCCTAGGGTGCTAGACAATCATCAAGTTAAATAGTTTGAGAGACTTAACTATGGAATGAAAGGTATGTTGAGCCTATGTCTTAAGTGCCGACCTCGCCTTTCGATATTGAGGTTAGCCTAATCCCGAGTTTCCTCGTGACCATTCGGTATTGAGAACAACTTGAAACCGCATACAATCGACAATAATAAGCTAAGGGTTACTACAAGGTGCCAAGACATGGTCTTGAGCCTACAACCCACGGTGGATGCTAGGTCCGAAGTCTATTCCTTCCTTTTCGGTATCGGATAGAACTCCTCAAACACATATTGTAAAGCGTCAATTGAACAATACATGCATTCAAACAACAATCCACACAACAAATTAATCATTCATAGAACTAAACCTCAATAAACTTTATAATCACATTTCATATTGTCTAGCACCCATGGCTAAGGGATTTAGCCCTCAACCATGATGCTCAAGTCTAGCAACATCATGTTTAAAGCAAGATCACACATAAACAACATAGTAAATACAAATCAAACGGATAGAAATGCTCATGGAGGATAGAGCAAAGTGCTTCTTCAAGTTTGATGAACAACGGTGGAACCCTTTAGCCTCTTGATGTTGAGAAGGATGAAGAGCACTCGAGCAATGACGAAGAACACTCAAGAAACCTTCAAGAACTGCTGGACAAGCTTTGCTTCTCGTTTTCTCTCTCTACTTTTCTTCGTACCCCAAAATATGAGTAAAAAACCCTTTATAGTTTTCTGAATCTGGCCTAAGTCACGATCGTGACTGGGGTGGCACGATCGTGACTTAGTGATGGTCACGATCGTACGCTGGGATGGCAAGATCGGGACTCGTAGTTGGTAGGATATTTTCAAATCTTCTCGGGGACGATCGCGCCTTTGGTGCCGTTGAAGCCACGATCGTGACTAATGGGGCACGATCGTGACTCTCTCTAGGTGACGATCGTGCCTTCGTCGCGACTAAGATCGGGGGAGCGCTCTGTAAGTTGGAATAAATTTCTTCAATTAATCTTCAAGGAGGGCACGATCATGACTGGCGGGAGGGACGATTGTGCCTAATGGGGCACGATCGTGACTAGAGGAGGCACGATCGTGCCTAAAGCCTTTTGTCCGGTCCTTTGCTCTACTTGTCAAGATTTTGGCTCGGTGCCTCGTTTTAGGCCCTTTTTCCTTCCATTCCTGCGTACGCACATCAAAATACCCAAAAGCATAAAACGCAAAGTCACGGGCCTTAATTGGCCACTATGAGACAAAAACGAACCGAATTGTGTGGTTAAACGGTGTCAAACCGAGACCTTTTGACCCCACAACACCATGGGTTAAGCAAAGAAGACCCATATGCCCACTTACGCAAGTTCAAACAGATATGTGATGCTTCGTCAGCAGGAGAATCACCTGAAGTACTTCGATGTAAGCTATTTCCACGATCTCTAGCTGATGGGGCTACAGACTGGTACGCAGCCTTAAGACTCGATGACAAGGAAAATTGGGAGACCCTGAAGGAGCTATTTCAGGGCCGATACTTCCCACCTTTAAAGATAGCTGGAATTGGGAGAGCGATATATGACTTTACCCAATATGATAAAGAAACTCTGAATGATGCATGGCAAAGGTACAACTCTCTACTCATAAAGTGTCCTGATCACATGATAACTCCCTACATGCAGCTAGAGCTTTTTTACAGCGGACTGGATTCACACATGTTGCTATGTTTAAATGCTGGCATAATTTTTTAGCGCAAAAGTAAGAAGTCGGTGCAACATGTTACATGACATGTGAAACGACTAGTTACGATCCAGATTAGGAAAGATCTGAATCTTTCCTATTTCGACGACGCTTGGAGCGAAAGAAGAAAGACGCAACGAAGACTTGGAGCGCAAGAGAGTGACGTCGACAAGCCAGACGACTTCCAGCTGTCAGTAACACGTCAGCAATAGGCGGCAACTCTACTTGCCTGATTTATTCAGGAAGTCCGAACAAGGAAGACGACTTCCAGCTGTCATTAAAGGCGGCAACGACTTGCCTAATTTATCCAGGAAGTCTGAAACTTCCTATTCCTAATCCGGGAAGGATTAGGAATGTGAGCTGCTATAAAAAGCCTTGGGCTTCCCCATTAGCAGTCATCCGTTCTTGTTCTAAATTAGCTAAATTTCTCAAAGCTCTTAACCGTGCACCATTGGCGTGTTGAGAGGCTGATTAGATTTGCTAGAACGACTTTGCTCCGATCAAACATCAAGTCTAGATTTGCTAACTGTCTACGGGCCCAACATTTACCCAGTTTGATGCAACATCACCTACGTCTGGGGGCTCTCTGCCAGTGGAAATGTTTCACTATGTGGTAATACGTCAAAACATACAAGATCTATACAAGATCTTATGCTACTATTACAAGTGCAAACCTATCTTAGGATCTTCCCCTTAATCCAAGACGCCGTCTTGATTCCACTATTCGAGCAATCGCTTTGCTCTGTCAGTTTAAGTTGTCGTTGAACGTTTGGTTGCGTACAGTTTTCACTCACGCGATCAGTAAACCCTCAATCACCTAACTCTTAATAGTTAATGCGATACACAATATCCTCAGCACAATATAAAGACTCTCAACCCGCAAACCTTCACGTCTAAGAGCTCTATATAATATTGCTAGGAAACAATAAAAGACCACACGATTACTAAGGGGGTAGCCTGAGCTTTTATATCTATCGAGTATGAGTAATAACCTTGTGACCTTATGTCAAGGTTCAATCCATGGGAAACAGAGTTTACCTTGTGACCTTCACAAATGAAGAAACCTTCTCATCCATGAAATCTGATGGCTGGATTTGCCTCAATCGGTGGTTTTTTTAAATTCTTGGATAATCCTCAATTAGCCGGGAAGAGCGGGGTGTTTAAATGGATCTCTATTGTCGGCATTCCTCCAATCTGCTGGACTGAAGAATCAATCCTTAATGCATCTGCATTGGCTGGGGAGATAATTGCTATCCATCCTCTTTCTATCTCTGGAGCTCATCTTGACAGAGCATTGGTACTCATCAATTCAAGCAATTTCACCACAATCAATCTGAGGGTAAATATTGAAATTAGGAACAAGACGTTCCATGTTCTTATTTCTGAATGTGCTTCATCCAGTCTTCCCGTCACTTTAGGTACCGGATCGAATTTTAGGCGGCCTCATTCTCTCAATGATGATCTTATTTCCTATGTTGTGACTTCGTTGGAAAATTTTGCCGCCCCCGATGGCTTGGGAAAGGGCGGGCTTGGTGAGTTTCCTTCATCAGCGTCGAATTCCCAATCGCCTTGCTCGCTGCCGTTGGTTAGCTCCGGTGATGCTGGTCCCGGAGTCGCTTCGTTTTCTAGCGTTCCTACCGACGTAGTTGGTTCGCCTTCCGATATTGTTGTCGCCCCGTTCTCTGGTGTTGGCGGCGCCATCTCTCATGTCAAAGCAGATGCTTCGGTGACTGCGTCCTCATGCGATTTCGGGGTTAGAGCTTCGTTCCCAATTTGGTTGCGTCTCCCGATGGCATGCGTATTGGAAGAGGAGCTTCTATGACAACGCTCCACATCTGTTGCAATTAGATGAGGCTCCTTTGCTTGGGCCAAATGCTGATCTTTCAATGGGTTGTGGTTTAAATAAGATTGTGGTCTCACTTCCTAAGCCCAAGTCTAAACAATCTCACAACAAGCTTAAGTCCAAAAAATCTCTCAAGAAGGTTAAGCATTCAACCATAAATGCTTGGTCGGATTTTTGAATCGAATCAGAGTAGTCTCTCAAGTCGTCTCATTTTTAAGATCATTGTCATTTTCTTTATCCTCTCTCTTCAACTTTCAATTTTTCAATTTATCAATCTCATTGTATTTGTATTTGTAATTTTGGCCTTGGCCTTTCTCTCCCGCCTTGGGAGCGATCGGTTAGGCTTTATTCTAATGCAATATACTTTTGCCGAGCAAGAAAAAAAATCTTATTTCAGAATCGAGGATACTTAAGTGCATTTTTGTGAGATTACCCCTTATTAGTATATATATACTTCAAAAGTTAAAGTGTAAAAAATATTAAAATTATAGAATTATTATTGGTCATTCGACTATCGGCTTGAGTTTTTAGTTATGTTGATCCTCTCTAATACGATAATAAACATTATGTTTTTAAAAATAAATTTCTCCTCGGTCGATGATCTCCCTAAGCTCCTCAGCTGGTAGCTATAAAACTATAATTAGTTATTTAATTATCAAGTTAACCTTTTGATTGAGTTGATCATGGAATAAAAAATTTAAAAATCACAAGTTTACTACCAATGATAGAGCTCAAACGTTCATCATTGTTTTCTTATCTAAACACTCATCATTGTCGTCAATATTATTTTGAAAATAATTATAAAAACAATTGATCTACTTATTTGATTTTTTGGATATCCGTAATAAAATTATAAAATAAATATAAACAAAAGGATCTTAAATAACAGCCATTCATTCTATTTATTGACTTTTCAACATTCCTATCAATTAGAAATAATAAGACGGACCCATCTTCTCCGAAAGGAGTACTATGCATTGATTTAATTTGTGGGTACAGTACAAACAATTCCAAATCAAAGTGATAAGAAATTTCAGATCTGAAAATCAAAGCAGACCCATAATTTCCATCCCCATTTCGTTGTGGAGCACTCTCACAAATTAGACTAGCACAATCTCTGTAGCAGCTACACTCGCAGCAGGTACAAAATTTTAATATTTCTTGTCCAAGCATCATTTCCAATTCATTCATAATATTCAGAAGCTTTGATGTCTAAGCACCATGTTTTTTTCTCTTCACGTTTCTATTTTGATGGAACACGAACTTTTCCACCTTGCACTTGTTGTTACAGATCGATTCTTTTATCTCAGTCTTATTTAAGTTGTCACAATTTGAGTGAAGGATTCATTATCCTAAGATTTGGGCCTTGTTTTAGTTGCCTTGGATATTAGGGATAACTACATTCCAATACATTAGATTTTGGCCTTGATTTAAATGCATCAATTCATCACAGTAAACACTATTTTTAGGGGAAATTCAAATTTACTACGGTAAACTATATCACCTTTCCAATTCACTACGATCAACTATTTTAAGTATTAGTAATTCACTTTATGAACTTTTTTGGTGTCATTTTATCCTCACACCGTTAAAATAATAGATGAAAAAAGTAATATTGTTTGACTTTTCAATTTTATTAAGTGTAAAAAATACCCCTATATTTAAAACATTTAAAAAAGGGATAATTCCACTTAAATCCACCTAGGTTTATAGGATTCCCACTTACCTCCCCTGGAAAAAAAGGCTATCTCACAGCCCCTTAGGTTTTCTAAATTCCCACTTAACCTAATTCTGTTAACTTTTCTGAAAATTACGAAAATACCCATGAATTTAAAAAATTATTGAAACTTTCAAATGACATAACTCTCTCATACGAGCTCCATTTCGGGCGCATTGTATATCAAATCGAAGAGAATCGAAAGATCAACGACCAACTTCGTTAACTTTTTTTGAAAAATATGTGATTTTTTTTGGAAATGACGAAAATGTTCCTGAACTTGAAAAATTATTGAAACTTTCAAATGACATAACTCTCTCATACAAACTCCATTTCGGGGTTATAGTATATCAAATCGAAGAGAATCGAAAGATTAATATTTTCTGTTAATAATATTTTTACTAATATTAATATTATTTTAATAATTGAACTAATAATACATCAAAACTTCCGAATGACATAACTCTATCATATGACCTCCGTTTCGGACTCATAGTATATCTCGTCGAAGAGAATCATAAGATCAAAAATTCTGAAGAAATAAGTTTTTGTCCAACATATCATTCAACGACAACAAAATTTTTATAATCTTTAAAATAATAATTAATTATTTATATTATTAATATTTTTTGTAATAATTATTTATCAAGAAAAATTAAATCAATTATTAATAAAATATAGACAAAAAATTCTTTCTTCAAAATTATTGATCTTTCGATTTTCTTTAATTTGATATACTATAAGTTCGAAACGAAACTCCTATGAGAAAATTATGTTATTCAAAAATGAAAAACGGTTTTTAAAATTATTTATTTTTTTAAAATTAATTTTTATACTAAAATTATTTTAAAGATTATAAAAAATTTGTTGTCGTTCGATGATATTTTGGACAAAAACTTATTTATTCGGAATTGTTGATCTTATGATTCTCTTCAACGTGATATACTATGAGTCCAAAACGAAGCTTGTATAAGAGAGTTATGTCATTTAGAAGTTTTGATATATTTTTAATAATTAAATATATTATTATTAATAATTATTACTTAATAAAATAATATTAATAAAAATATCTTTCTTCAAAGTCGTTTATCTTTCGATTCTTTTCGATTTGATATACTATAAGCCCGAAATGGAGTTGAAAGAGTTATGTCATTTAGAAGTTTTGATATATTTTTAATAATTAAATATATTATTATTAATAATTATTACTTAATAAAATAATATTAATAAAAATATCTTTCTTCAAAGTCGTTTATTTTTCGATTCTCTTCGATTTGATATACTGTAAGCCCGAAATGGAGTTGAAAGAGTTATGTCATTTGAAAGTTTCAATAATTTTTCAAATCCAGGGGCATTTTCGTCATTTCCAATAAATAACAGATTTTTAAAAAAAAGTTAACGAAGTTGGTCGATGATCTTTCGATTCTCTTCGATTTGATATACTATGAGCTTGAAATGGAGCTCGTATGAGAGAGTTATGTCATTTGAAAGTTTCAATAATTTTTTAAATGCAGGGGCATTTTCGTCATTTCTAGAAAAGTTAACAGAAATAGGCTAAGTGGGACTTTAGGAAACCTGGGAGGTAAGTGGGAATCCTGGATACCTAGGTAGATTTTAAGTGGAATTATCCCTTTAAAAAATTAAAAATATATTAATTTTTAACTTAAATTTTTTTATGAAATACATGATAAAAAATAATTTTAATATTTTTTAAATATAAAAATAAAAACCGTTGTTAAAATTAATTTGTTTGCAAAACCTTTTTTATTATAATAATTAAATAAATATTGAAATTAGTTTTTTATTATTTATTTCATAAAAATATTTTTTTAAAGTTAAATTACAATGTTCTTATATTTTTTTGATGCTCGGGTAATATGTATATTTTACCTCAAATTCAAGAACAATGACCTTTAATAAAACATCTCCTTAGTTAATTAACACTTACGATCGATAGTTGACCGCAGTGAACTAAAAAAAAGTGCCATAATCTTGAATTGACTTTGACTTTGAGACTAAAAAAAAGTGCCATAATACTGAGATTTACTCTTGCATTGACTTTGAGACATTTAGATGAACTGTGATTGTGAAATCTTGAATTGCTCACTGTGAATATATTAATTACTTCATTTGGAGCAGCTAGCAGGAAGTGTCAAAAGGATCCATTTTGATCTCCATTTCATTCTGAAGCACTTTCACACTCCAAGGACAAGACTCGCACTAGCTCTGGTGATTTGTAGCAACTACACATATATATATATATATATATATACTTACAGGTAAATATATTATGACTTATATTGGATATGGCTAATCGTTGTGTCTTAACGATCGGTAGATCTAATGCTGTAAAATGAAATGAGCTTTGTTTCTAAATTCCATAACTTACAAGTATATAATATCCTCTTTACTAACAGGATCAACTAAAGTATGTGGCAGTCTATTAAAGACGTGGGAAACGACATTGTAGGCGTGGGGAACTTAATTAATAGCACAAGGACGATCACTGAAGTTGCTCGCCAGGTTGGATCTTCCGTGAGCTTTGATGAGAGTGTAGAAACTCTCAAACGGAAGTGTGAAGATTTAGGTTTCCGGGCAGAGGATGTGAAGACAGAAGTGGAAAATGCAGAGTCGTCTTCAGGTGCGAAACGAAGAAAGACAGTAGGGAATTGGCTGGGAAAAGTGGAAAACTTGAGAAACGAAGTAGACGGAATAGATGCAGCTTTGAGTCAAAGCGGAATACTCGAACGTCCACAGCTGGCCAATAAAGTGAAAAATCTTACGGAACAGGCTGAAGAGCTTCTGAAGCAAGGTGAATTACATCAAGGGCTCACACTGAACACACCTCACGAGGGAGGAGTAGAATTGCCGACAACAACATTAGTTGGCCAAGCATTTGAAGAAAACCTTGAGAAAATTTGGGAGTACTTGATGGAACCAGATGTCTTAACCATTGGAGTTTGGGGAATGGGAGGTGTGGGGAAGACCACACTGGTGACACATATCAATAATCGAGCCCTGCGTGACACTTTTGGTGATGTTTATTGGGTCACTGTATCACAGAACATGGACATTCTTAAACTGCAAGACAAACTAGCTAAAGCAGCCCATTTGGAGTTCAATGGCGAAGGCGAAATGGAAAGGGCTGCTATGTTGTACAACAAGTTGAAAAAGAAGAGATGTTTACTCATTCTGGATGACGTGTGGCAGGGTATTGATTTTCATAAGGTGGGAATTCCAGTTAAAGTCAACTGCTGTAAGGTGATTATTACTACTCGATCACTGAATGTGTGCAATAGGATGGATTGTCACCAAACTATTAAAGTAGAGATTCTTTCTGAGAAAGAGGCTTGGGACTTATTTCAAAAGAACCTCGGGCGTCAGGTAAAGGCTCTTTCCGAGGAAGTATACAAGGTTGCATTGCTTGTTGCAAGAGAATGTGCCGGTCTACCGCTTGGGATAATCACGGTGGCAAGGTGCATGAGAGGAGTGCATGATGCACGTGAATGGAGGTGTGCTTTAAAGGCACTCAGAGAATCAAAACATGGGCTGGTGGAGATGGAGGAAGAGGTATTCCACGTGTTGAAGTTCAGCTATAATCGCTTGAGAGATCCAAAAGTGCAACAAAGTTTTCTATATTGCGCCCTCTATCCTGAAGATCATGCAATTAATAGAGAAGAATTAGTTCAACGTCTTATTGCCGAGGAAATAATTGAAGCAAAGGGAAGTAGGCAAGACCAACTTGATAGTGGCCATACCATATTGAATGAACTTGTCAGATCCAGCTTATTACAAGAATGTGTTTGGTATACCAAGGATTTTGTGAAGATGCATGATTTACTAAGAGACATGGCGATCAATATGAAAAGTATTGAATTCATGGTGAAGTCCGGGATGCAGTTAGAGGAGCTGCCAGGCACGCAAGAGTGGTCTGAACATGTTGAGAGAGTTTCTTTAATGTATAATCAGATCAAAGAGGTAGCAATTGCAACGGGCACATCACCAAGGTGTCCAAAGTTGTCGACCTTGTTGTTATCGGGTAACCATTTTTTGGATAGAATCTACAACTCATTCTTCCAGTACATGCCCGCTCTCCGGATGCTCGATTTAAGTGATTGTAGGTCGATTAAAGAATTGCCAGATTCGGTATCAGACCTGAAGAATCTCATTGCCTTAGTGCTGAATGGGTGTTTTAATTTGCGGAAACTGCCTTCATTAGCAGAGCTGGAATTAATGAAGAGGTTAGATCTTTGTGCCACTAGAATCGCAGAAGTTCCTCATGGACTCGAAAGGCTGGTCAGACTCACATATTTGGATCTTTCTTCCTCATTAAACATGGAGGTATTTCCAACTGGAATATTGCCCCAACTGCTCCTACTAGAGTTCCTACAGTTTAATGGTAATTTGAAAATAAAAGAAGAAGAGTTACAAATGTTGGAGAGATTGAGTACATTTCAAGGCAAAGTAACCTTTGATGATGCGAATGTCTTCAAGACATATGTTATGTCTATGAGGACACATAATGGGCCTAACAGCAGTTACCAATTTGAGTTAAATGACAGAGGTAAATTCGTATACGAAGGAACCATTCGTAAGGACGAACTTAATAGAGTCATCAGCGTAAGACATTTTAACATGTATAGAACAGCACGAGAAGAAGCTATTATGGATGTCGAAACTATTGAAGCACTCCTAAAAGATGTTAAGACTCTCGGTCTTAGTAAGTTTTATGGTGCTCGAAACTTATGCGATGTGTCGTGGCTTAACAATGCAACACACGACTTGAAGGAGTTTGAGCTTTGGGATTGTGGAAGTGTACAGTGCTTGGTTCCGTACTGGAGTTCCTCTCTTTATTTCTTACCAAACCTCGAGAAATTATGTCTTTTTCATCTGGATGACTTGGTGGTGCTGTTTGAGTTGGGGAGAGGGGAATATGGACCTATGTCTCCACTACCTGCTGTTGTTGGAGGAGCATTTTCTTGCCTTAAGGTACTATATTTATCCAAATGTTATAAAATCAAGATGCTCTTCCATCCTTCCTTTTTGCCAAATCTTGGAAACCTTGAAAAGATTGAAGTAGAAGAGTGTGTTGCATTGCAAGAGATAGTAGCAGAGACTATTTCTGGAGGCGAAACAAGCACAAGTATTGAATTGGAATTTGGTCTCCCTAATCTACGGACTTTGATTTTGAAGGAATTACCAGAATTGAAGAGCATATGCGCACAGACTATTTCTTGCCCTTCTCTTTGTGAGATTACAGTTAACGAATGTCCACAGCTGAAGAGGATGCCTCTGTCCGTGTGTCCCTCCTCCTTTAAATCAATCACTGTGTATCCTGATGAATGGTGGGAATCGTCAGAGTGGGACCATCCCAACGCTAAGGAACTCCTCGAACCTTATTTAATGTAACTCTAAAGAACGGAAGAGAGGAGAGAGTTGAAGGCTTCGGAGTCATGACCTTCATGCTTCATATGGATATGTTACTTGAGATAGATGAACATATTTTATTATTTTGCAACTTTGAGGTTCAATTATTTGCCACTATTTGTAATACTTTATTAGCCTGATTCATCTACTCACTACCTACGGATGAACACATGTTTGATTCTTGATTCCTTGGGGTTCGGTGTTTCTTGGAAGCATCCAGATTGAATAATTTCGTACACAGGTTTGGGATTTTTACTGGGTTTAGTTCAGGATGTGTCCACTCATTCTCATTATTCATACGAAAGAAATTGATGAGTTCTCTATTTGATAGGGAAATGATTGTGAAAGTCAGGAATTTGGATGTGGGTGGGGTGTAAACGAGCCAAATCGAGCTTTTATTTAATAGGGCTCGGCTCGGATCGTGAAAGAAGTGTTCGGTCCGAGTTTGGCTCGGGGTCAAACGGGCTTATGCAACAAAGCTCAAGCTCGAAAGAATATGAATAACCTCGAGCTCAGCTCGACTCGACTCGGTTAGGTTTATATTCAATACAAATATTCATTAAAATAAAAAATATATAATTAAACGTGCCAGCTCGAGATCGACTTGATTCGACTTGACTCGTCTAATTTCATTATCAATATTGATTACAAGCTAAAAATTATATTAATACAAATATATAATCTATTAACTGCTAACGAGACAGCTCAAAAACCTATCGGATTCTTGTTGTTTTAATATAGAACTAGCAATGTTAAGCTAAGTGAGATGACGAAATAATTAAAAGAGTTTAAAAATTAAGTTTTTAGTTAAAGGGGTGTAGGTACAAACAGTGTTAGGGTAAGAGGGTTTATGATTTATTTTCCGTTACACATTTTTAATAACATCTCGGGTCGGGGACATGGAATGGGCTAGAAACACCAGCAGAAAAATTTTAGAAAATAAACTGGGACGGGCGAAGGAAACTCACCCAAAAAACCGTTTCATTGTCATGCTTACAATCGAACGGTCAAATTGGTTCTTTGGTTCAATCGATTAAGGTTGAACCTAAGAATCGATAAAGAGGGCTCAAAAGCATTTAATTTATCATCACCCAAAATAAATTAAAATAAGGGGGAAACTTTTGCAATAACCTGATATGTAATTTGTAAATGACAAAAAAAATGTTGTGAACTTTGATTGTTTTTGCAAAATATGTGTATTTGTGCAAAAATAACAAATCGTTCATGATATTAAAAATTATATATATTTTATCTTAAAATAAATTTATTAAATTATTAAATTACGAGTTTTGATTATACAAATTTTAGTTAAATCATATTTTCAGATTTTTTAATTAATTTATTTTTATTTCAAAAATCACTAGGTGTAGTCTTCCCGACACCTCCCATTCCCCAAACTACAATAGTTACAATCTTCAATTCCAGTTAAGTACCCAAATTTTCTCCAGGTTTTTTTTGAAATGCTTGGCCAACTAAAGGTTTTGTCAGCAAATCTACTCCTCCAATATGATTAGTATTCAGTGTGAGTGATAGATTTGAAGAAAACCTTGATTTTTTTTTATTAAACTTCAAAAACTTCCTAACATAAGAGTGTTTAAATAGCCAAAACCTAACCAAAACCTTATCGCGGAAAAGGAAATCCTAAACTTATTGGAAAAGGAAACAAATTATTAAAATTGCAAAAAACTGCCTGAAACTTAAGAAACTACGATTTTGACCCTATAGATGATCTCTGATGGCCGAAATTTGTCGTACTTCATGGCATAGCCATATTTTTTACTCAGACCGCCGATACTGCCCGGAAAACACTAATCTTTGGTCCAAATCTGACACTTTCGCGATAACTCATGGTATTCTAGATTCTGCATACCGATTTCCTCGACCGAGTCACCGAATTGAGTAAACATATTGTGTGTCTTCTGTTTATTAGTTCTTTGTTTACTGCCCATTATCTGCGATTAAGATAAGTTGTCGAACCAGTCATTATGACATTGTGTTCGACATCTCGTCCTTGCTATATAATAGAATTTCAAGTTCAAGGACGTGCTGTCATTTTAGAAGTCTTGTTTTTCCACAGCACCGGAAAAAGAAAATACTTGCTTATCACAAGTGATTTTGCAGGGATTCTTCATAATAGGTCAAACCTTTAGTTCTTTGGTAGTCCCGTTTAAGAGGCCTTCAAGCCTTACACCCTATCATGAGTTTCTTTTTAGAATGTATTCAGATACAAACACAATCATTTGTATGCTTTAAGACGTTAAAAATAACGAGAGAAGGGAAGAAACAAATAAAATTATGATGCTCAAGTAACAATTCAAGTTGATGGAAAGCGAATAAGACATACATTCATGTACAAAAATTATAAATAAGTTGAAATCGATAAGGAAGCACATACAGGTTCCTCAGAAGATTACCTTCACCCGTAGCTACTTCAAATTCAATCAGAAAATAAGCATAGACATATATCGTAATCACCCGTATAGAACATCTTAGTGTTTTTTCCCAAAGCTATCGAATCATTTTCGTCGATATTGCTACGTTTAGTATTGGCATATTTTTTAGCGCAAAGTAAAGATGTCAACCAAACATGTTGCAACACATTTGGCATGACATGATACGCGCAGGATTATATAAGTTATCGAAACCTTCCTATTTAATTCACAAGCTTGGCGCACGAAGGAATTAAGCTGCGACAAATTCAGGCAAACTCCAGCTGTGATGAGGACACGTCAACAAGGCCTAAGGCGGCAACGCCAACATGTTACTTGCAAATAACGCAAGACGGCAAGGATCTCCTATTCAGACTCGATTTTCCTGATTGCATGGTTGAAGACCGAATATGCATGTGTAGTTGCTATAAAAGCATGTGCTTCCCCCATAGCAACTTAGACGTTCTCTGTGTTAAATTCTCAGAACTCTTAAACGTGCAAGACTGGCGGATTGAGAGACTAATTAATTTAGAAGAATGGTGTCGATCACATAACATCAATGCGTGAGGTTTGAGTGTTTGTGATTTGAGGGTATTTGTTCGGGATTGAAGATTCACGAGGAAATTGTTGAAGACAACTACGCCGAGTATAGGCTTGCTCAAAGGGTGGAATTGAGAGGATCTCAAAGACAGGGGAGTGCCTGGTCGAGGTGGTTCACGGTGAGGTAATAGTAAGCTTAGGACAATAGCTTGTGTGATAGCTAGTTGATGCTTAAAGTTGTACTATTAATTACCAAATAGTGAAAACCTTTCCACTAGCAGAGTGCCCCTAGACGTAGGTGTGGAGTTACCAAACTGGGTAAACATATTGTGTGTCTTCTGTTTACTATTTTATTATTTATTAGCCATGATATGTGATTAGGCAAGTTGTCGAACCCACTGTTACAATATTGTGTTCGACATCTTGTCTTTGCTACAAATCAGAATTTCAATTGGTATCAGAGGGGGCACCTTAACTCTTAGGTGATTTCCTGTAAAAGATTATGTGTAGCGAATATGGATTCAAATGAAGGTGGATATGTTAATCGACCACCCGTACTAAATGGAACAAACTATGGTTATTGGAAAGCACGTATGTGTGCCTTCATGATATCTCTCGACAGCAAAACCTGAAAGGCTGTTATCAATAGCTGGGAAGAACCCCAATATGTTGATGCTCAAGGAAATCTGACTGGTCCCAAACCCGAGAAAGGTTGGAGCACTGAAGAAGATGAAGCAGTCATAGGTAATTCTCGAGCACTCAATGCTATATTTAATGAAGTTGAAAAGAATGTCTTTAAACTTATCAACACATGCACAAGTGCCAAAATAGCCTGGGATACTCTTGCCACTGCTTATAAGGGAACTTCTGAAGTCCGAGAGCAAAAACTGTAGTATCTCACCACCAACTTTGAAGCTCTCTCCATGAATGAAGACGAAACCATAGATGAGTTCAATGTACGAATCAAGGATCTAGCCAATGAGTCCTACACACTTGGTAAACCAATGACTGACGAAGATCTAGTTAGAAAAACCTTAAGAGCTTTAAGCTCTAGGTTCAAGATGAAGATTACCGCCATACAAGAAGTTCATGATCTAAAAACTTTGAAATTTGATGAACTCATGGGATCCCTTATGACTTTCGAACTCTCTCTTTCAACTATGTAAGAGAAACACAAAGGCATAACCTTCAAGAGCTCAACTCATGGTCAGAAAGAGCAGGCATTCTCTGATTCAGACAACAAAATTGATGATACAATCGCTATGCTGGCCAAGAACTATAATAGGGTTATGAAAAGATTCAACCAGATGGTAGGGAAGAAAGTCTCCCAAGATGTCAGAGACAAACCTCAGCAAAAATTCCAGAAGTTTGAGAACGCCAACAAAGATGGCCGACGAGGTGAACAAGAAAAGGGAGTTTAGTACTTCAAATGTGAAGGCCATGGGCATATGCAGAAGGATTGTCACAATTTCCTAAAGAAGCAAAAGAAAGGATTTAATGCCTCTCTGTGACGAAGAACAAGGAGACAGTGACACTGAACAAACTAACAACTACGTTAGTAATTGTTAAGCCTTTTTTATCTTTACCGTGTGTAGGGCCGAAACGTGTCGTGCAAAACATCACATTTCGGGTAGGGTCCCTCGCGCAAGCGTACGCGATCACAAGTAATATATTTCTAAACCGGTAAGTAACCGGGTTGATCCACAGGGACTAATGAAGGTTTTTGGTCGATTGTGTGATTGTGCTAACGAACTCTAAGCTACTACTATTGTTTTTGGTCTTTTTCTAATAATCGAACTAAACACGAAATTATATGATGATCAACAAGTAAAGGAAACGCCTAGGGTGCTAGACATGCAATTCATAGTTTACGACAACGACTCACGAGTGCTTTGGCGGCATTGGCGTTGTCCTAGTCTCGAGTCACTCTTCGCCCTCTCGGGTTTTTAGTCGTTCGAGACCGCATTTGTACGACAATGATTGGTCAAGTGTTAATCCGGGGAGTCTCCGCTCGGCTTCGATCCCCTAACACTTTGTGATGCCTAGGTCCAGGACTATCCGTCTCTCTCGAGATCGGTATAGCCCCTCAACATACCTACTATTTAGGCTAAGTGTTCCGTAGGTGTCGCGGAACACGGTTCCGAGCCCCTAACACTTGGTGTCGACTAGGATCAAAACCCTAGCATACAATCCAACAAGCCTCTCTAGCAAACATGAATGAAAAATATAAGACATCACATACATCTAATAGTCATCCTAAAAATCGTTCATCACATATCATAAACCCTTGAATCACAATGTCTAGCACCCATGGCTAAGGGGTTTAGCCCTCAACCATGGTGCTAATGTCTAAAATCATCATACAACATGCAAAGCTAATACAAAACATGTGAGAAAACAATAAATGAAGGAAGGTTTTAGAAGTGCTCTTGAAGTGGTGGTGGATGAGTGGTGCAATCCTTCCCCAAGTAGCCACTTCTTGGTGAACTTGAGCTGGAAAAGTCTTCTTCTTAGGTTGCTTGCTCTTCACTAGTGGCACTCAAATGGAACTTGTATCTTCCTCCACTTCAATGGTGAATCCAAGCAAGAAAATCAACCAAGAATGTTCCTTGGTGTGAAGTGACAACTCTCTGGAATGTGCTGAAGGAGGGTCAAAGGTAGGTAGGTGAAAAGTGTGTCTCCAATCCCTAGGGCAAAATGCATCTTATGTTGTCTGAAAAGAGGGAGGTCACGATCGTGACTATGGGGGGCACGATCGTGACTCAGAGATGGTCACGATCGTCCCTATGGTAGTCACGATCGTGCCTTTCGCGGGGGGGGGGGGGGGGGGGGACCATTTTCCTCCGAGTCAACGCCATGGTCTTCATTCGGGAGGCACGATCGTGCTCGGTTTGAATTGAGTCACGATTGTGACTGTGGAGTCACGATCGTGCCTCTCTCCTGGTGGCGATTGTGCCTCGATCGTGACTGAGATCGGGGGAGCGCTCTGTAATTTGAGAGAAATATTCAACATAAATATTCGACGAGGCACGATCGTGCCTAGGGAGGCCACGATCCTGCCCTTCGCTAGTCACGATCGTCCCTCAGGGGGGCACGATCGTGACTAGTGCATTTTGACCCTTTACTCTTTGCTTTCTTGCTCTCCAAGTCACGCCATCTCGAGTCCTGTCCCGTAATGCCATTTCCTGCACATAATCTTCGAAACACCCACAAGAGCATAAAATACTCCTAATTGGCCCTCTACGGCCACTACGAGGCAAATACGCATCGAAATGAGGTGTTTATCGGGGTCAAAAGTGAGATCGATTGACCCCTCAACAACACACCACACTTAAATACTTATCGTCCCGATAAGTCAAATAAATACTACCAACATTTGCCGAGTTAGGTACCTCGTGGCCAACCCACGTAGGGGGAGCTCGGCTTCTCCCAAGGGTTTCAAGACCAACACCCCAACTCATTCAAGACACACAAACAATCTTACAACACCTATGAACAAAATCAAGTAGTATGCTAAAATCTTTGGCAATTTCCGAGCACATGTGATGGGAGCTAATCTAAGAACTCTCGACATGATCATTCAAACACACATAGGAAGTTATACGAATTTAAAATAGCATAGAAACATCAAGGTGTACGAGAATTATCATCATCACTCCACATACACATCACACCAAGTTGTCTTAACACATGTTGCATCACTTTCATCCCTTTCCACTAATGCCTTGGTGCTAAAAGGTAAGGAAACCTACCGATCCCATTGATCACTTGACTAGTGCCGTGAGCAAATCTCTAGTGTAGGGCTTTAATAGGCTTGTAATGTTTGGCTTAGACTCGGGAAGAAGTTTTAGAAGATCAAAACGGTGTAATTTTGGTGCATTACCACCAAGTCACTTCGTTCCTCACATCCCCAATTACAATCAATTCTCACCCCAAACATGTACTTTCCCTACACTTTCTACCCCCCTCAACTCACTCAATCCCCCCTTTTCTTGTGAACCAAGTACGATCTTAGTGAAGACACTTTTTCATTTTTAGTATACATTTTTGCTTAGTAAGTTCCCACCATTCTTCTTCTCCTTTTGAGTTCTATCTTGGGTTCGGGATTTTATTGTCTTACCCTTTTTCTTTTCCCTCTTTTTTTTTCTTTTCTTTCTTATTCTCATATTTCTCTTCATTTTTCTTTTGATTTTTCATTTCATAATTTCTCACTTGTTTTTCCCGAACCCCAGATATCATGTAATGAATGACTTACTTTCATGTTCATTGTCTAATATTTCATCATGTGACTCAAATTTGGTTCACTTGTCAAACCCCTTTTTATCCCTTTTTCCCATTGTGCTTTTCAATACTATACAAAACTCTACAATCCCATAATGAACCCACTCTCAACGAAGCAACGAGGCAATGCACGGGTTCAAGATGCTATTAGGTCAAAGACTCAAAAAGGACACATTGGCTCTCAAAGTAGGGACAACAAATAAGGCTATTTAGCTCGACAAGGGTGCTAAGCAATGAATGTTCAGTAGGGTACATTTTAGGCTCAATCGATCCAAAGATGGCCTACGGATTGCCTCCCATGGTCACTAGTCTTGGCCGAGGCCGTTGTGGTAAGTTTACTAGTTTCTCAACACGAGACATTAGAGGGGATGCAACAAGTGTGTCCGAATCAACAAAGTTCAACATGCAATGGGTTATATGTGCATATACTCCTTGGCGCACATTAACATTTCCACATTATCAACCAAATTCATGCACCCCCCATATTTATTCGAAAAATCATGTCTCAAATAGTATCATCCCGGGTAGTCTACCCATCATGCTCAAAAACATCAACATGTCATCGAAAAGCATACTACTATCATCAAAAGAAACACAAAGAAGTTGCCCCAAAATATGCAAACTTCAACGAAAAATTATCCTAATAACCAAAATCCAACAAATAACACAAGATAACGGTTTATCAAGCAAGTCTAATACCACAACAGAAGTGGTACCTCATAAGTAGTCAGGGCCGTCCTGTAGGTAGTCCTCATCTCCTCCCTCTCCCTCTTCGGGCATGAACGGTGGTGGGGCGCTGGAGCCGGCCTCGGGCACAGGCGGGTACTGGTATGTGAAGTGCTCATACGGCCCGGCAGGGGCGGGGAATGTCGCTCCCTGGAACAACGGATGTGACTCGAATTGCGACTGATAGAAAGTCGCAATCCCCCACATGTCGTTGTGCTGCCTCTCCAAGGTCCGGTCGACATGGCTCTGGAATGCATGCGTCCGCTCCCATTCCCTCTGGGCCCGCTTGGAGTCCTCCCTCTCCCTCAGCTCCATGGCTTGCATCATAGCAAGCATCGCTCCATACTGGTCCTCGCTTCCCGTTGTTGCTGGTGCTACCTGCCTCTCGGGTGCTCCACGGGCTGCCCCCACTCGATCTCCTCTTCGCTCTCTCGGCCTGAGCTTGGTCTCCAGTCTCTCCCCGGCCTTGATCTTCTTCCGGATGCGCTCAAGTCGGGGAAAGGTCTCCTTGACAATCTCATGAAGGGTCGAACCCTTCAAGGCCAAGTGACTCACAGCTGCTCGGTCAAAGATGGGTGGGCCTTCCAGACAGTTGACGTCATTGACCAGATTCCAGACAATTTGGGTGACCAAGCACCCTGCCCCGATGCCTCCGGGCTGTCTGGAGGGCATCTCCAGCAGTTGGTCCCAAATGGTCCTCTCCCAAGGAGCTCGGATGCCTAGACGGTAGGCATTAAGGATCCAGAGCTCCTTGAGAGTCACGTCGTACTGCCTGTTCTCCCGACAAAACAGCGTCCCGGCCAAGAACCTTTGCAAGGTGATCATTTCGGGTTGGTCTTCCAGAATGTCCTTTGCCTTGTTGGTCTTCTCCCAATAAAGCAAGCCGGTGATCTCGTTCCACATTTCATTGCTCGAGAGAGCGTGTGGAGGGTCCCGGGATTCATCGAACCCGAACATAGCCGTGAGGTCTCCCATTTCTAAGACACAAGCCCCCCCGCACACCCTAAAACCTATCTCAGTTTTGTCCTTATTGGTCGGGTGCACAGTTGCGAAGAATTCACGAGTCAAGTCCTCAAAGACCGGGGGTCTCCAAATCATCATCCCCGGCCATCCCATTACCACAGCCTTTCATGCAATTCTTCCCCAATTCCTAATTCTTTGCATAGCATTTCATTGAAGAATCGACCGGGCATGACCGCCCGGTCTCGGAAAGCATCGTACCTCTTTTTGTATTGAGATCCGAAGATGAGGCAGGCGACATTGGGAGTCTCCGGCGGAGCTCCTCTAGGGGCATTCTCTAGGAGGGTTGGCCTCGTGTTCGCGGTCCCGACCCTCGCCCTCTTGTTTGTTGCCGAGGCTCGGGATGACTCAGCGGCTTTTCTTGGGGGTGCCACTGCAGTAGGAGAGTCTGACTGGACTAAACGGAGTTCGCCGGAAAATTGGCCGGAGGGTCGCCGGAAAATTCGCCGGAAAGTGGTGGAGTGGATTTTTGTGAGGGTTAAGTGAGGGTTCGATGGAGGGAAGCTTTTGGTGGTGAGGGGAGGTGGTTGCACGGGATTGTGGGGAGGTTTCCGGCAAATCTCGCCCGAAAGTATGGAGGATGGGTTTTTGAGTGGTGGTTTGGGTGGTGAAGGGGTTAGGAAGTGAGGGGAAGTTATGGGAGATAACTTTGGGGTGAAAAGGGAAGGTTTTGGTGGAGTTTTCCGGCGAAAAATCGGAGAGTCGGCGCTGGAAGAGAGTAGGATTAGGGTTTATTTCGTGCAAAAGTGAGGAAGAAGACACAGGGATTGCCTTTATATCCGCGAGTCACGATCGTACCTTCGAGTTGGTCACGATCGTGCTGTTAGAGTTATGCCCCAGTACAATATAAAAGTGATCTACAGATGTAATTTTTATCATCTTTCCGAATAAATAAATCAACATATATTACTAATGTGTTGTAGTAATATATCGAATGTAATTTGATCTATGTCATTATGTGTGTAACCACTAATAGTAGAATTATAGATCAGAAAGAATTACATTTGATGAGTCTCTGATCAGCTAAGCTTCTTTATGAAGCGATCAGTATGAGACTAACTCCTTGTGATCATGCTCTACTGATCATGGCAAAGTGCGTGCCGGAGTTATATCATAGATACCATCAGGTCGATGATATCGGACAACCCGATTGTGAGTATGCTGCATAGATCCAGTCATGAGATACTCACATATCGTAGCTTGTCATTATATCCTAAGACCAAGGAATCCTTGTGTACATTATGTAACGAATACCTAAGTTTGACCTAGTCCAACGTTATCTGTAAATGGGTAACTATAACGGCTTCGATTGGCTTTGATATTGATTGCACTAGTGAACTCGAAAGGCGTATGAGGGATTTATCACTCATACTTCGGTATGAGAAAGATATCCGTTTAGGCCACTTGATGAGTATGACTGAAGAAAGAGCACGGCCGTGCAGGTGATACCTTAGTATCAGTTTTCAGTCATCTCAGATATCAAGAAACAGTGATTGATAAATTAGGATGACCATTATATGCCGATTGATCAATCTCGATATCGGTTTGATAAAAGGACAGTGACATGTACGATAACAGGTTAAGTCGAATAATCGATAATCACGAACATTGGATAATCATAATGTCTTGCTAGAGGCCACTTATGATGGAAAGGGTAAAATAGTAATTTTACCAGTCTGCCAATTGCTCGTGAGGCTAGAGGGTCACACGCATTAAGCACGATACATGACAACAGTTATGGATGAAAATTGAGAACGATTCAGTAGTTTTCTGGCCTAAGGTTTTAACTAGACGGTTGAAGAAATCAATTCGAGGAAATTGAGCCGTTTTGTCTAAACCGAAATTAGAACTCAAGTTAATGGGTTTAATTTGGGTTTTAGTTAAACGGACTTAAAGCCCATTTAGGGATTTAAGTTATGAATGGGAACAAATGCAAATAAGAGTTTATGAAGGATCGATATGCAATTTTAATTTGAAATTCAATTTTAATTTTCAAATTAAAATCATATAATATCTTCCATTATCTTCTCTGATTTTCAGCAACTAATCCTATCACTCTCACCCCCTCATTGCTGAATTCTCTCTCCCCTCTCATCCTCCATTGTTGTCAAGCTTCTCTCAAAATTCATAGCAAAAATTTGAGTAAAAACCTTCTTCGGTTGTGGTGCTTGTGTGGACCTAATAGAGAAACACTAAGCTTGTGTTTTCATCGATTAGAAGAGGTAACTTTCAGAATTAATATATATATATATATATATATATATATATATATATATATATATATATATATATATATATATATATATATATATATATATATAACATTTTGAATTTACATTAAGATCATAACTTGCATCGATCACCACGGTTACATAACGTCCACTGTATGATATTTATCGATTGGAACCCGTGGTGATCTCTTTCAGTGGTATTAGAGGCATGGTTGTTATGTATTCTTTTATATGTTTAAATCTGATTATTTTTTTGAGTTTATATGTGTTCATCACCTTAGCATGCATGTGAATCAAAAAAAAATTTCAGATTTGATTTGTTTTGGAAAATTGGAAAATATTTTTTTTGGTGTTTCGGGTTAGCCATGGCCGACTAGGTCGAGACCCTTGGTGGACCATGAAATTCCCTAGGGCAGACCATGGTCAGCACCAAGGGCCGACGAGGGTCGCCTACGGGCGACCATGGCAGCTCTCGCGGGCGACCATGGTCGCTGCCGTGGGCGACCATGGCAGCCCGTGAGGGCCACCATAGTTGCCTCGCGGGCGACCAGGGTCTGCCCTAGGGGAGACCATGGCTGCCCTCGTGGGCTACCATGGTCTTTCCCGTGGCCGACCACGGTCAGCCCCGCAGGCGACCTCGGCAGCCCTCACGGGCCACCGTGGTTGCCTCCGCGGGCGACCTCGGCTGAGCCAGTTCGGCTCGACCAGATTCGAGCTTAACCGGTTGGTCAGCGAGAATATTTTGAAACCCTAAAAAAAAAAATTAATTTTCAGATTTGGTTCGGTTTCGATAAACCAGCGAGAACCGGTTCAAAATTCAATTAATTTGTTAAATCGTCCGGTTTCGATAAACCAGAATTTTCCACACTTAAGAAAGATAAAATTTGGAAAATTTATTTGTTTGATAAGAATGTTGATTGTATACATGATCTTTGATAACATGATGTTTTCCACATGATGCTAGCTAAGCCCATTAGATTTGCATTTTAATTTCGGTTTTGCAACCTGCGTGTTGCTTAATTTTGGGTTGTAGTAAATACGGCCTGCGTGTCGTGATTTGTATTTCATTTTATTTATTTAAATTTGTAATCACGAAGACCGGTGGGTTTTGAATCGTCCCATTCATTTTGAATCGGGCTCCGATGAAGACAACGATAGTACACCTTGTGACAGTCTTTCTGTCTCCCATTACTGTGGACGCGTGCGCCTCCGTGTAGTATTCATTGGGATGCGAGTTGAATAAGGTAATTAGTTCTATTTGGATGCGTGCGCCTCCGCGTAGTAGCCAAATAAGAGCTGGACCAGAGTCACAAAAGGTACACCACATGACACTCATTACGTCTCCCGTTACTGTGGATGCGTGCGCCTCCGCGTAGTATTCATTGGGATGGGAGCGGGATGAGATGGTCAGTTCTATTTGGATGCGTGCGCCTTCGCTTAGTAGCCAAATAAGAAATGGGCCATAGTCATATATGGTGTGGAAAACATCCTAGTATGTTTTCCCTAAAAGATTTGGGTAGCAGAGATGCAGGCATCCAAATCAGACAAATGTGTCTTCGTAAGGTATCCTTAAGAAACTAAGAGATACAACTTCTACATACCCAGCGAGTACAAAGTCTTTGTTGCTCGAGGAGGGGTATTTTTGGAGAAATATTTTATTTCCAAAATAGCTAGTGGGAGTCCCGTGCATCTCGAAGAAATTCGAGAGGATACGGAACAGCCTGAAGCAATTCAGGAGCCTGCTATGCACGATGTAGAAGTACTGGAGCCTCAGATGGTCGCCGATGAAGATTCAATCCCTACAGAAATTCCAGATGGTCTAAGGAGGTCTGAAAGATCTCGTCATGTTCCAGACAGATATGGCTTCACAGCCACTGAGGGAAATGACGTGATGTTGGTGGATCAGGATGATCCAGAAACCTTCAGACAAGCTTTAACCAGTCCAGACTCCGAAAAATGGTAGAATGCCATGAGTGAGGAAATGAAATCCATGTATTTCAACCAAGTCTGGTGCTTGGTTGATCAAACCCCTGGGATAAAACCCATCGGTTTTGAGTGGGTCTATAGGATCAAGACCGACATGGATGGAAATCCTCAGACCAATAAGGCTAGGATGGTTGTAACAGGTTATCGTCAGATTTAATGCATGGATTATGATGACACCTTTTCACCAGCAGCAATGGTCAGATTGATCCGGATTATTCTTAGCCATAACTATGGCAGATGGATGTAAAAATCCCTTCCTTAGCAGGAACTTACTAGAGGGCGTGTATATCACACGACCTGTGGGTTTTGTAGATCCAAAGAATCCCGAAAAGATATTGAAATTCTGATCACCAAGTCGTGCAAGATGCCGCACACAATGTTACGCAGGATGCTATAACGTTGTGTCTGACTTCTTGCGCAGATAATGCAGGACAGTAAATATAAAGCTATAAGTAATGACACAGCAGATTGTTTACCCAGTTCGGTGCAACGTCACCTACGTCTGGGGGCTCTCAGCCTAGTGGAAAGATTTCACTTATCTGTAATCCGTCAGAACATACAAGTACCTGTGATCACTCCTAGATCTATACTTTATGTTACGTCTTACAGTGCAATCTATCTCAGGGTCTCCCCCTGAATCCAAGAACGTCTTAATTCCACTCTTCGAGCAATCGCCTTGCTCTGTCGTCTTCAAGTCTTCTTCAAGCTTGGTGGTTGCGTGCAGTCTTCAACTCACGACTTCAGTAAATCCTCAATCACCTAACTCTCAATAGTTATGTGATGCACAATATCCTAAGCTCAATCTGCAATTTCTCAGCCCGCAAACCTTCACGTCTAAGAACCTTGCAAATTGTTGCTAGGAAACAAATAAAGAACCACACGATTGCTAAGGGGGTAGCCTAAGCTTTTATAGCAATCGAGGATGAGTACTAACCCTAAAGGGTTTCCTCTTAATCGCCGTCTTTCTTCTTTTCAGATTAGGAGTCGTTCTGCAATTTCCTAATCGTCTTCTTGCTTTTCTGCCGAATCTGCACTTTCCTGATTTCTGTCGATCAGGATGTTTGCCGAGACACCGTCAACAATGTTACACAAGATGTCGTAGAAGATGTTTCGACATTCTTTGTAACATGTTCTTCAGTTCCTTTAAAATTCAGCCAACCTCTAAAACCGTCGTAACTACAATCTCCCCCTTTGGCTACTTTTAAGGACAGCATTCTTTGTCGCAGCATTTTTCGTCGCATTCTGTGTCGCTTTAGTCGTCTCGTCGGTCGGCAGTCTTGCGCCGCGCGTATCATCGCGTCGTCTCTGTGTCGTTGCGCCGTCTCTATCTTTCTTGTATCATCGCGCGCGCGTATATCTATATCTATCTTACTCCCCCTTGCTGGCTCAAAAAGAGCCAAAATTTAAACAAATATTGTAACAACGCGGGGAAATAAGGAATAAATCCAAACATAACTCACAATCACTCTAAATCAGCAGTCGAGAGTCAGTGTGATACAGAGTTCAAAAAATTACAAAATAAAAGTGTTCAGTTGTTCGAGAATCAGAAAGTTCATAAAATCAAATAGAGCTGCTGCTGGAACTTGGAGTCTCTTCTTCAGTCGCTTCAGTGGAGGCATCTTGGGTAGAATCTTCTGGAGCATTAGGCAGAGAGGTGGTGTCATCATCTTCGGAGCCAGGAGGGGACAGGGACTTCAGCAGGTTTGCGCAATGTGATCGGCGCTCGGAGAGATGCTTCAGGGTTGTCTTCAAATTGACGATGTCCTCGTCAAGCACGGCTATCTCTCGTTCAAGCATAATTGCATCCCTACTGGTGGTCTTGGTATGAGGGGCGGCACTTGTGGCTCTACTGTTCGTTGCCTTGGCTTTTGGCCTGACAAGATCAGGAGCATGCTTGCCCTCAAACAATTTGTGGCTCACCACAATTATTCCTCCTTTTTTTGCCAACCTTATCCGAGGTCTTCAACACTCCAGGGTGTTGATGTACAAGCAGCTCAGAGATAAGAGATGGAAAGGCAATAGGGATTTTTACAGCAATTGATCTGGCATGACGAATAAGATGGTCAATGACAAATTGCCCAAAATCAAGTGAAGATCCAGTACCTATTTGGAAGATTAATATCGCCAGTTCTGGTTTGATAGATGACGCGTGTGTAGATGGCGCCCAATTTGCTACACCAATGCGGAAGAGAATGGAGTACTTCGAGGTTAGATCCGAAGCTGCCACAGTGTCTTTGGATGGCCACTTCCTGCTTTTATCTCCGGTGATCTCACGGAGTACCTTATTCAGATCGGGTGGAGGCATAGATCGAACCCGCTTTCTTCCCAGAAAGTCATTGATAATGTCAGAGGAGATGTCAAAGCGAATGCCTCTGACATACACCTTATCAAACTCTGGATCATCTGGGGTCCCAAACGTAGCAGGCAGATTGGCAATAAACTCCTTAACCAAGAGGGGATAGTGGTTACCGATGTTCGTGACTGTTTTCATCAGTTCTGCCTTCTCCAGGAGCTGGACAATGGCATCTAGGCCTAGCAGTTCCGATGACAGGGTCTTTTCCGGGTACGCTGTTCTTTGAAACACGAACTCCCATCTTTTTGCACTGTCTGCCGAGTGAAACGACACATTGTCGTAAGTGACACTCACTGTGTGCTTGACCGCCTTCAGGGCCTTCTTTTTCTTTTCTTCCTTAGCAGGAACCTCTTCTTCTTCAACATCAGTTGCCTCATCTACCAATCTCCTTTTGGAGACCACTTTCCTCCCTTTCTCCTTGACATTCATCTTCTTCTTTTTATTGTTGGGGCCTCCAGCATGTTTCTCCTCCTTTCTCTTCTTGGTTTCCTTGAGTTTGTCTACCATCCCAGTTTAACTTTCATTTTCTTCTAGAACTTTTTCCTTCAGGGATGACAGCACTGTGTGTGCCGTCACAGCAGCTTCTTCCGTGACATCTTCTCTGGCATCCAGAGGGTTTTCTTCTGTGTTGTTGGTGGTGGCATCCTTGTCCTTCTCAGCTTCTTCCGGATCGGTCTCTCCGTTTATGGTTTCTTCTTTCTCATCTTTTTCCTCGGCTTCTTCCGAGTCAGCGATTTCTTCCTCTACTACAACCTTTTCTGTGGCTTTCGGCATGACATCTGTTCCTCCTTCTTCTTCTCCTTCTCCTTCAACAATACGTTCCAACCCATGACTGGGATATTTCTTGGTGTTGGAACTGCGACGATTTGCATGGAGGCTTCTCGACTTTCCTGGCCAAGATCAGTTTCCCTTTCTGGCCCAATTAGGTCTGTCATGGAGAATGCAGAGCTTCCGGTCCGAGACTTTTTGGGAACTCAAGTAAAGACTGGCATTGGGGCTTTCTCCGGTGAAGTATCCTTGGGGATTTCTTCTGACTTCTTCAGGGTTTTTGGCCCTTTAATCCGAACTCCATGTTTGTTCGTTTTTGCTTTGCTGCTCTTGGAGCTTTTTGCTTCAGCTTTCTTTGAATCAGAGGCTTTCTTTAGGACTATTGTGCTTCGAGTTTTCACCATTGTTGTTTGTGAGATTTGCAGAGAGTGAATGGTGAAGGAGATGAGAGCAAACACAAAAAGGGGCAGACTAGGTTTTGAAAAAAAATCGATTCAAATCTTGGCTTTTGATATGGGCTTTTGATATGCTTGGCCTAATGACATGCATTGGATTTTTAGACCGGTTCATGAAGAGGCACCAACTAACTCCTCTCAACCGTTTCTGCAACTTCTTACTGCTCGTTGATGGTGCACAGACCGAGTGATGATCTGAGATCCTCAAATCTGCTTGCATCCAATGCCTTTGTGAAAATATCAGCAAGTTGCTTCTCTGTAGGAATGTGCTCTAGGATGATCTTCTTATCTTCGACCAATTCTTGAATAAAGTGGTGTCTGATGTCAATGCGTTTGGTCTTACTATGTTGGACAGGATTTTTGGAGATGTTGATGGCACTGACATTATCACAATATAAAGTCATGGCATCCTGTCTGACATTGTATTCGACTAACATCTGCTTCATCCACAGTAGTTGTGTGCAGCTACTCTCAGCAACAATATACTCCGATTCGGCAGTGGAAAGAGCAATGCAGTTTTGCTTCTTGCTAAACCCTGATATGAGGTTGTTGCCAAGGAAGAAGCATCCTCCGGATGTGCTTTTCCTATCCGATGTGTTTCCAGCCCAATCGGCATCACAGTACCCCACCAGGGTAGAAGATGTGTCGAATGAGTATAACAAACCCAAGTCTGTAGTTCCAGAGACATATCTTATAATTCTCTTAGCTTGGGATAGATGACTAACCTTAGGATTAGCTTGATATCGTGCACATACTCCTACAGAGTAGGCAATATCTGGTCGACTTGCAGTAAGGTAGAGAAGACTACCGATGATGCTTCTGTATAGGTGTTGGTCGATGGCTTCTCCTGGATCATCTTTAGTTAGCTTGACATGTGTAGCTGCTGGTGTCCTTTTATGTGAGGCTTTCTCTAGCCCAAACTTCTTGACAATATTCTTCGCATATTTGCTCTGAGATATGAAGATGCTATCTTTTAGCTGTTTGATTTGGAAGCCTAGAAAATAGGTAAGCTCTCCCACCATGCTCATCTCGAATTCTGACTGCATCTGTTGAATAAATATCTCTACCATCTTGCTTGACATCCCTCCAAAAACAATGTCATCGACATAGATTTGAGCTATCATCAAATTCCCGTCTTCATTCTTCACAAACAGGGTCTTGTCGACTCCCCCTCTAGTGTAGCCGCTTTGGATGAGAAATTTTGTGAGCCTTTCATACCAAGCCCTTGGTGCTTGTTTCAACCCATAAAGAGCTTTCTTGAGTTTATACACATGATCAGGATAGTGCGGGTCAACAAATCCTTTGGGTTGTGACACATATACTTCTTCATTGAGGTCCCCATTCAGGAACACACTTTTGACATCCATCTGGTAGAGCTTTATCTGTAGATGGCATCATATCCCTAGCAGGAGACGGATTGCTTCAAGTCTTGCCACAGGAGCAAAGGTCTCATCGAAGTCGACACCCTCAATTTGAGTATACCCTTGAGCAACTAACCTGGCTTTGTTGCGAGTGATGTTGCCAAGCTCATCGGATTTGTTCTTGAAGATCCATTTAGTGCCTATGATGTTTCCTTCACTTGGTTTGGGCACCAGTTCCCATACCTGATTTTTCTCAAATTGAATCAGCTCTTCTTGCATAACATTGACCCAATACTCATCATTGATGGCTTCATTGATGTTTTTGGGTTCTGTCTTTGAAACGAAGCAAATATTGCCTATCATCTCGTTGAAGTCTTCAGGAGCTTTTGACCGAGTCCGTATGCCTTCATTCAGGTCTCCAATTACTCCAGAGATAGGATGACTAGTCTAGATTCTTCGCGAGGGATTCTCGTTGCTGGTTTCAGGAACTCCATCGTCATGATCGACAGTTGATCTAGCATCATCATTTTCTGTTTTGCTGCTAGCATTCTTCCTGACATTGTTGGGAGGATAGTCTCCGTCTTCGTCCGTCGCGTCTTCTGAGATATCTTCCCAGTCATCATCAACAACAACATTGATTGATTCCATCATGGTTTTGGTTCGTTTGTTGAAGACTCGGTATGCGCGACTATTCCTTGAGTAGCCAAGGAAGATGCCTTTATCTCTTTTTGGGTCAAGCTTTCGACGAGGCTCTCTATCAGCCAGAATATAACAAGTTGAGCCAAAGATATGGAAGTACTTAACATTGGGCTTTCTCCCCCTCCATATTTCATAATGAGTTACTGACATACCTGGTCGAAGAGTGACTCGATTGTGGATATGGCAAGATGTGTTAAGTGCTTCTGCCCAAAAGTGAGTTGGTATGTCCTTAGCTAGCATCATAACTCTAGCCATCTCCTGTAGAGTTCTGTTCTTGCGTTCAACAATGCCATTTTGTTGGGGAGTGATTGGTGCTGAGAATTCATGAGCTATCCCTTCTGTATTGCAGAAGTCTGCAAACTTGCTATTTTCGAACTCTCGACCATGATCACTTCGAAGACGGATGATTTTGCCAATTGTCTCTCCTTTTTCTCGTTGGACCTGAATGCACAGATTTTTGAAGATCGAGAAGGTGTCTGATTTGTCACGAGGGAAGTCAACCCAAGTGTATCGTGAGTAATCATCTACACATACAAAGACATATCGTTTTCCTCCAAGGCTTTCAACTTGCATTGGTCCCATGAGGTCAACATGTATCAGCTCAAGTACCCGAGAGGTGGTGATATGCCGTAGCTTCTTGTGTGACATCTTGGTTTGCTTACCAATCTGACATTCTCCGCAGATCTTTCCTTCTACTGTTTTCAGGTTTGGAATTCCTGTGATTGCCTGCTTTGAGATTGCCTTCTGCATACTTCTAAGATTTAGATGTCCAAGCTTTCGGTGCTATAGTTTGGTTTCTTCTGCTTTGGAGACAAGGCACTTGGTTGCTTCGATATGTGTCTCGGGAGACCAGATATAGCAATTATTCGTTGAGCGAACTCCTTGTAGAATAGTGACCTGATCGAAGTTTTTAACTATACAGGCTTCTTTAGTGAATTTTACTTCTAAATCCTGATCACAGGACAAGAACATCCACTGTCGAGATACAAGTCCTTGTTTGTTGAAGCACTTAAGGATGTATATGCAACATTAGCTCGATAGACCAGGTTCTTAGGTCTCCATTCAAGGCGGGATGTCTTCGGAGGAGATGAGAGATTCCTTTGATATTTCTTTTGTGGTAGCTGAGCTTGCTTCCTCTCAAGAAGTTGAAAACAAAAAGGTCTGATGTGACCTGGTTGACCACAGTAATGACATATCCATTGATATTGATAAGCTGGTCTTCTGTAGTTTTGTTGTCTGCGTGGAGGATGTCTTCTGGCAGTTACTTGACAAGAACATGTTGTAGACGATGTTATGGCTTTTGTTGTAGGTCGTCCTGTAGGATGTGTTGGGGCATCCAGTAGTTTCTTGTCAGCCATGGCTTGTTGTGGGATAAACTTCGTCACTGCTGTTGAGGGGACAACATGTGTGTACCCTAATCCCGTCGTATCATTGGACTGCTTTCCCACTGATAGAATCTTGTCAAGGCTTTCTGTGCTAGGATTCATCATCTTTACCGATTTAGTCATGAGACTAATTTCTCCATTAAGTCTGGTGATTTCTCGTTTTAGCTCCACGATCGTCTCTAGAAATCTAGACTTGTCGCTGGTAAGACTAATAATCCTTTCACCTTGTTGATCAAGTATCAGAGTTTCCTTGATTCATCTGGTATGCAAGCCTTTGTATGCCTCGACTAGTTGCTCTTTAGTCCAATTCTCATTCGGAGTTGGATCATCATTGATATTGGCAGCATTATCAATATTGCATACAGGAGTAGTAGTATTGAATGCAACAAAGTTGCTTACCTCTTCAGATCCGCTATCTTCATTGTCATCATCTGATAGGGTGGCATTGTATCCACGTTTTTGTTGTTTGAGGAAATTTGGACATTCTCTACGGAGGTGGCCGAATCCTTCACGTTCATGACATTGAAGTCCTTTGTTTTTGTTTTCTTCCCCACTCCTGTTTGGTCTGTCAAGACTTCCTCCAGCTTGAGCTTTTTGTGGAGCTTTGTTTCTGGCATTTGCTGTGACATTCCGTCCACCCATTCGACTAAATCTTCTCATGGCTTTGTTGTAATTTTTTGTGAGAAGGGCCATTGTAGCATCGATGTCTTCATCAGAATCGGAATCCTCAGGATCTGGTTACTTGTGTGTTGAGCTTTTGAAAGCAACTCTTTTGTTCCTTTTGTCGATGTTGGGTAGAGACAACTCATAGGTCATTAGAGACCCCATCAGCTCATCAAATTTCAAGACCTTGAGGTCATGAACTTCCTCAATTGCTGTGATCTTCATCTTAAACCTAGGGCTAAGAGCACGCAGGGTTTTTCTTACCAATTTTTCATCAGACATTGGTTCTCCCAGAGAGTAGGATTCATTGGCTAGATCACGAATACGAACATTGAAATCTGCAATTGATTCGTCTTCTTTCATGATGAGGGCTTCGAAGTTGGTAGTCAGGTATTGCAGTTTTTGTTCTCGAACCTTAGTTGTTCCTTCATATGCAACAGCCAGGATGTCCCATGCTGATTTGGCAGTTGTGCATGTGTTGATCAGTCTGAACACGTTTTGTCAACACCATTGAAGATAGCATTCAGAGCTCGAGAATTTCCCAGTGATTCTTCATCTTCATCATCAAACCAGTCTTTTTCTGGTTTTGGGCCGATAGGATTGCCATCACTGTCGTTGAGTTGTGGAGCATTCCAACCATTGATTACAGCCTTCCATGTCTTGTTATCTAGTGACTTCATGAAGGCACACATTCGAGCCTTCCAATGGCCATAGTTGCTTCCATCTAGAACAGGTGGTCGATTTATAGATCCTCCTTCTCTGGTATTGTCCATCTTGATCAGAATATTTGTTTAGGAACTTCACCTAAAGCTATAGGTGCCTCCTCTGATACCAATTGAAACTCTGATTAGCTAGTCGTGCAAGATGCCACACACAATGTTACGCATGATGCTATAACGTTGTGTCTGACTTCTTGCGTAGATAATGCAGGACAGTAAATATAAAACTATAAGTAATGACACAGCAGATTGTTTACCCAGTTCGGTGCAACGTCACCTACGTCTGGGGGCTCTCAGCCTAGTGGAAAGATTTCACTTATCTGTAATCCGTCAGAACATACAAGTACCTGTGATCACTCCTAGATCTATACTTTATGCTACGTCTTACAGTGCAATCTATCTCAGGGTCTCCCCCTGAATCCAAGAACGTCTTGATTCCACTCTTCAAGCAATCGCCTTGCTCTGTCGTCTTCAAGTCTTCTTCAAGCTTGGTGGTTGCGTGCAGTCTTCAACTCACGACTTCAGTAAACCCTCAATCACCTAACTCTCAATAGTTATGTGATGCACAACATCCTAAGCTCAATCTGCAATTTCTCAGCCCGCAAACCTTCACGTCTAAGAACCTTGCAAATTGTTGCTAGGAAACAAATAAAGAACCACACGATTGCTAAGGGGGTAGCCTAAGCTTTTATAGCAATCGAGGATGAGTACTAACCCTAAAGGGTTTCCTCTTAATCGCCGTCTTTCTTCTTTTCATATTAGGAGTCGTTCTGCAATTTCCTAATCGTCTTCTTGCTTTTCTGCCGAATCTGCACTTTCCTGATTTCTGTCGATCAGGATGTTTGCCGAGACGCCGTCAACAATGTTACACAAGATGTCGTAGAAGATGCTTCGACATTCTTTGTAACATGTTCTTCAGTTCCTTTAAAATTCAGCCAACCTCTAAAACCGTCGTAACTACATATATGTAAGCTGCAAAGATCCATTTATGGATTGAAGCAAGCTTCAGGGAGTTGGAACCTTCATTTTGATAAAGCTGTAATGGAACTTGGCTTCATCAAAAACAAAAGTGAGCCTTGCGTACATGATAAAGCGAGTGGGAGTAATATTGTATTCTTGGTATTTATTCATCGGGAATGACATCCCGACCTTGCCACCAAAGCTTGGTTAGGGAAGTACTTATCGATGAAGGACTTAGGTGATGCTACATTAATGTAGGCATCGGGATCTCTACAGATCATTCCAAAAGGATTTTGGGCCTAAGTCAGGACACGTTGCTAAGTCAGAACATGTACATAGGTAAAGTGTTGAGAAGATCTCAATGCTTGATTCTAATAAAGGATACATACCCATGCGTCATGACATTAAGCTCAGCAAGCTACAGAGTCTTAGAACTCATGATAAGCTGAGCAGGATGAGTAAGATCACTTATGCTTCGGTTGTGGGGTCCATCATGTATGACAGGATGTGCACGAAACTGGAAGTCTCGTTTGCACTAAGTTGTACCAGGAGATTCCAATCTAACCCCGGCCAATTACACAGGATTACTGTCGAAGGTCATCCTCAAATATTTGAGGAGGACCAAGGATACATTCCCAGTGTGTGGGGATATAGATAGAGAACTAGCAGTCAAAGGACAAGTCGATGCTAGTTTTCAGACATATCCAGATGACTTCCAAATTCTGTCAGGATATATTTTGTGTTGAGTTGTGGCGCTTTCAGCTGGATAAGCTTTAAGCAAGCCTAAATTGCCAACTCTACAACGGAGGCAGAGTATATAGCTGCAACAAAAGCAGCTAAAGAGGTCGTATGAATTACAAGCTTTCCAATCGGATTAGATGCAATGCCACGAGCTCAAGAGCCCAGATTCCACAACAGATCCAAACATATACTCAGCAGGCTTCACCTCGTGAGAGTTATCAAATATAGAGGTGATGTGGAGATTAAACACTATTCGATTGATGATAATATGGCCGATCCCTTGACAAAGGCTCAGCCGCAGCCTAGGCATGAGAAACATGCAGGGTCTATGGGAGTAGATCAGAACTTAAATTGGAACTACGGGCAAGTGGGAGATTGTTAGAGTTATGCCCCAGTACAATATAAAAGTGATCAACAGATGTAATGTTTTATCATCTTTCCGAATAAATAAATCAGCATATATTACTAATGTGTTGTAGTAATATATCGAATGTAATTTGATCTATGTCATTATGTGTGTAACCACTAATAGTAGAACTATAGATCAGAAAGAATTACATTTGATAAGTCCCTGATCAGCTAAGCTTCTTTATGAAGCGATCAGTTTGAGACTAACTCCTTGTGATCATGCTCTACTGATCATGGCAAAGTGCGTGCCGGAGTTATATCATAGATACCATTAAGTCGATGATATCGGACAACCCGATTGTGAGTATGCTGCATAGATCCAATCATGAGATACTCACATATCGTAGCTTGTCATTATATCCTAAGACCAAGGAGTTTTTGTGTACACTATGTAACGAATACCTAAGTTTGACCTAGTCTAACGTTATCTGTAAAAGGGTAACTATAACCGCTTCGATTGGCTTTGATATTGATTGCACTAGTGAACTCGAAAGGCGTCTGAGGGATTTATCACTCATACTTCGGTATGAGAAAGATATCCGTTTAGGCCACTTGATGAGTATGACTGAAGAAAGAGCACGGCCGTGCAGGTGATACCTTAGTATCAGTTTTCAGTCATCTCAGATATCAAGAAACAGTGATTGATAAATTAGGATGACCATTATATGCCTATTGATCAATCTGGATATCGGTTTGATAAAAAGACAGTGACATGTACGATAACAGGTTAAGTCGAATAATCGATAATCACGGACATTGGATAATCATAATGTCTTGCTAGAGGCCACTTATGATGGAAAGGGTAAAATAGTAATTTTACCAGTCTGCCAATTGCTCGTGAGGCTAGAGGGTCACACGCATTAAGCACGATACATGAAAACAATTATGGATGAAAATTGAGAACGATTCAGTAGTTTTCTGGCCTAAGGTTTTAACTAGACGGTTGAAGAAATCAATTCGAAGAAATTGAGCCGTTTTGTCTAAACCGAAATTAGAACTCAAGTTAATGGGTTTAATTTGGGTTTTAGTTAAACAGGCTTAAAGCCCATTTAGGGATTTAAGTTATGAATGGGAACAAATGCAAATAAGAGTTTATGAAGGATAGATATGCAATTTTAATTTGAAATTCAATTTTAATTTTCAAATTAAAATCACATAATATCTTCCATTATCTTCTCTAATTTTCAGCAACTAATCCTATCACTCTCACCCCCTCATTGCTGAATTCTCTCTCCCCTCTCATCCTCCATTGTTGTCAAGCTTCTCTCAAAATTCATAACAAAAATTTGAGTGAAAACCTTCTTCGGTTGTGGTGCTTGTGTGGACCTAATAGAGAAACACTAAGCTTGTGTTTTCATCGATTAGAAGATGTAACTTTCAGAATTAATATATATATATATAACATGTTGAATTTACATTAAGATCATAGCTTGCATCGATCACCACGATTACATAACGTCCGCTGCATGATATTTATCGATTAGAACCCGTGGTGATCTCTTTCACGTGCCTTGGCAAGTCACGATCGTGGCTTCGTTCTGGGCAGGAGTCACGGTCGTGCCTCGATCGTGGCTGGGATCGTGCTAGGCCACGGTAAGTTGGGAAAAATATTCAGGAAAAATATTCATCGAGGCACGATCGCCCCCTCGCTAGGCACGATCGTGCCTTTCTCTTTCCCACGATCGTCCCTTGGGGAGGGGCGATCGTGACTTGCCCCTTTTCTTGCCCAAATTTCCCTTTCTTGCTTCCATCTTTCTCCGAGCCCTTATACCCTATTGTACCTGCATTTAGACTTGAAGATAACCGTTAAACGACTCGACTGTGGTGTGCGGATGATCACGCACACCACACTTGACTCCTTACTCGGAGTCACGACACACAAAAGAGAGAACAAAAGAAAACTTTAAAGACCAACTATACAAATTCCCTAAAAGTATGTGCTTCTTACCCACATTTCATCGGTTCGGAGGACCTCTTCGAGTTCGATCCCGGACTAACACGGTCAAGCCTTGGAGCATCTCCATGATATCATCTAATCTGTTGGTGGTCTCAGAGCGAAACTCCTTGAACTCTTCTCGGAATTGCATGATATCCATCGTGATATCCGCCATCCTTCCTTCCATGAGCTCCATTGGGTCCGGCGGAATGAACGAGCTACTAGTCCGGGCGGGTGAGGGAGTCGGCCATCTTGGGGGTGGTGAGTTCACCTCGTCATCGTCAGACGATGAGGAGACTTCCACCGGATTTCTTCTTCGGCTCATTTTCTCGGGTGAAAGACAATTTGCTTGTGGGTGGTTTCAAGGGATGGTTTCTCTTGCAAAGTGGGGAGGTGGAAAATAATGGTTGGGGATGATGATGTAGAGGGGTTGGTGGAAAAGTGAATTATTCCCCTCTATGATAAAGTGGATGAGAGGTGGGTTCCCCAAGAGACTCCCGTGATTCTTACTCTTTCCTTTTGCTTTTCTTCTTAGTTTGTTTCTCTTTCACTCATGTCTCCTACCCTCATGTGAGTACCTAGGCACCTACTAAGACCATTAAAACAAAACCATCAAATGACTCAATTGTGGTGTGTGGGTGATCACACACACCACACTTAGGGTTATACCAAACCCATGACTCGATAAACTCGATCGTGGTGTGTACAAGGTACACACCACACTTAAGTCCTCACATGGTCTTAAGCAACACTAAAACATTAAGAAGACCAAATGTGGTGTGTACAATGTACACACCACACTTATGGCTCAACCAAGCCCACAATCATCACACAATTCCTACAACGCTAGCAAGCTAATTTCATCGCATCAACCCACATAGAGGGGCAAACCTTTCAAGGTCACAAGATGATCACAAATCTTGATCAAAACATTCTCAACTATCAATTTCAAGGAGAGAGTACATGTTACCTCTCTCTAAGGAGAGAGAGTGTTTTCGCTTGAAGTTTTGACCCGAGTTGACAATTTGTCCATGTTTTAGTGGGGAGGAAGTTTACGCCATATCTTCTAAGCTCCTTCTCCAAATGTTGGTGTCGTGATAGAACTTTCCTCCTTCAAACACACAACACGTCAATATTAGCACAAACTAGCAAAAATGACTCGAATAGTGAATTTACAAAGGACGAGTTAGAAATTGAGGTGCCTCCCAAAAGCACCTTTGTTTAACGTCGTTAGCTCGACGAAAAAGGGTTGGAACGTTGACTACTCGTTTCCGCCTTCAAGCGGCGGATTTTCCTTAGCTCTTCCTTTTTCTTCGCCACCTTGCGATCCCTCACCAATATCGATAAAACAAAGTTCTTCTTCAAGCGTCTCCGGCTCAAAGTCCCTTCCACCTACTCCACGATAGTACTTCAAGTGGAGTCCATTGGCAAAGAACGTGGACTTATCCTTCAAGTTCATAATCTCCATAACTCCATT
This sequence comes from Geranium rotundifolium, assembly GCA_963920655.1. Lineage (NCBI taxonomy): Eukaryota > Viridiplantae > Streptophyta > Magnoliopsida > Geraniales > Geraniaceae > Geranium > Geranium rotundifolium. The sequence continues at coordinate 2,579,260 of OY987312.1, forward strand.
GTTCAAGCAAGTAAGAATTTTAAATGGCCCGGACCATCTTGACTTCAATTTACCCGGGTGTAGCTTGAGTTGAGCGTTGTATAGCAACACGAGTTGCCCCGGGTTGAAGTTCCTTTTCACGATATGCTTGTCATGCCACCGTTTCGTTTTCTCCTTGTAGATGGCGTTATTCTCGTAAGCTTCTCGCCTCACCTCCTCGAGTTCCTCAATGTGAAGGAACCTCTTGGTTCCCGCCTCTTGCAAGTTCATATTGTACTTCTTTATGGCCCATCTCGCCATGTGTTCAATCTCCACCGGTAAGTGACATGCCTTGCCATAAACCATCCGGTAAGGGGACATTTTCAACGGTGTCTTGTAAGCCGTGCGGTATGCCCATAGAGCCTCATCTAGACGCTCCGACCAATCCTTCCTCGTAGAACTCACAATCTTTTCTAAAATACCCTTGATCTCTTTGTTAGCACTCTCAGCTTGCCCGTTGCATTGAGGGTGATATGCAAGCGCCATCTTGTGCTTCATGCCAAATTTCTTGGCCAATGCCCGGAATAGCTTGTTTCGAAAATGAGCCCCGCGGTCACTAATGATTGCCCTTGGTGTCCCAAACCTTGCTATTATGTTCTTCTTCACAAACTTGATGACCGTCTTGGCGTCCGCGGCAATGCATGCCTGCGCCTCAACCCACTTGGACACGTAGTCCACGGCCACTATTATGAAATACTTGCCATAAGACGATGGGAATGGACCCATGAAGTCCATTCCCCAAACATCAAACAACTCCACTTCAAGTATGCTATTTAACGGCATCTCGTGTCGGCGGGAAATGTTCCCTACCCGTTGACATCGGTCACAATTCTTGAAGTGCTCATGTGAGTCATTGAAAAGAGATGGCCAATAAAACCCCGATTGGAGTACCTTTCTTGCGGTCCTCTCTCCACCAAAATGTCCTCCATACGGAGAATCATGGCAAGCTTCAAGGATAGAAGCTATCTCGCCTTCCGGTACACACCGTCGGAAGATGCCATCTTGCCCTTGCTTAAATAGGAATGGCTCATCCCAATAATAGCCCTTGCATGAGTGGAGAAATCTTTTCTTTTGTTGAGAAGTCATCTCGAGCGGGAGTAAGCCACATGACACATAGTTTGCAATATCGGCATACCATGGTATCGAGCTCTCAATTGCTAGGATATGCTCATCCGGGAAAGAATCACGGATCTCTTCTCGTTGCTCCCCTTCATCATTCTTAACCCGGGAGAGATGGTCAGCGACTTGGTTCTTAGCTCCCTTCCGATCGATTATCTCTAACTCAAATTCTTGTAGCAACAAAACCCAACGTATCAATCGAGCTTTAGCTTCCTTTTTAGTCAACAAGTATTTCAATGCGGAATGGTCTGTATGTACCAATGTCTTGGAACCAATCACATACGAGCGGAACTTTTCAAATGCAAAAACTACCGCCAAGAACTCTTTCTCCGTCACCGTGTAATTTTCTTGAGCTCCATTCAACGTCTTACTCGCATAATAAATTGCCCGGAAGATCTTGTCATGCTTTTGACCAAGTACCGCCCCAAGTGCATAATCACTAGCATCGCACATTACCTCGAAAGGTCTACCCCAATCAGGGGCCACAATTATCGGAGCCTTGGTTAGACGAGCCTTCAACTCGTCAAATGCCACCTTGCACTTACTAGAAAACTCATACTTCACATCTTTCTCGAGCAACTTGCATAGCGGCTTTGCAATTTTTGAGAAGTCTTGAATGAAACGTCTATAGAAACCCGCATGTCCAAGAAAGCTTCGCACCAACTTAACGGAAGTGGGATAAGGGAGAGTTTCGATTACACTAATTTTTGCTCTATCAACTTCAATACCTTCCTTGGAAACTTTGTGCCCGAGAACAATACCCTTCTTGACCATAAAATGACACTTCTCCCAGTTAAGCACTAGGTTGGTCTCCCCACATCGCTTCAATACTTTCGCCAACTGCTCCAAGCATGCTTCGAATGACTCCCCGAAAACCAAAAAATTGTCCATGAATATATCAAGATACTCCTCGGCCATGTCCGAGAATATTGCCATCATACACCTCTAAAATGTGGCAGGAGCGTTGCAAAGCCCAAATGGCATCCTGGGAAATGCAAATGTCCCGTAGGGGCAAGTGAAGGTAGTCTTCTCTTGGTCCTTAACGGCTATGTGAATCTGATTGTATCCACTATAGCCATCAAGAAAACAATAGTACTCGTTCCCTGCAAGGCGATCTAGCATCTGACCAATGAACGGGAGGGGGAAATGGTCCTTCCGAGTTGCGCTATTCAATTTCCTGTAATCCATACAAATACGCCATCCTGTGATAGTCCTCTGCGGAATGAGCTCATTCTTGGCATTGGTGACCACGGTGAGGCCACCCTTCTTGGGTACACACTGAACGGGACTCACCCAATTGCTATTAGAGATAGGGAAAATAACTCCCGCATCGAGCCATTTCAACACCTCCTTTTTGAAAACTTCTTTCATGGCCGGATTCAACCGGCGTTGATGCTCAACGGAGCCTTGACACTCCTTTTCAAGGATTATTTTATGTGTGCAATACGTGGGATCAATCCCACGGATATCGGCAATAGTCCATCCAAATGCGAGCTTGTGATCTTGGAACACCTTCATCAACCTCCCTTCTTGCTCTTGAGTTAGAATAGATGACATAATTACTGAAAGCGTGGAATTCGGGCCTAGAAATCGATACTTCAAATGTGAGGGCTAAACCTTTAACTCCAAATTAGGAGCTTCTTCAAATGATGATTTCACATGTGGAATGTCTCTCTCTCCAAGAAACATTGGTTCCACAAACCTTGCACCTCTCTTCATTTCCTCATACTCAATAGCATAGACATGCTTATGCTCCTTTGAATTCTCCATTTCATTCAATTGGTCAAAGAAAGCAAGATCGGAATTGTTAGTGCTCAAGCATAATGATGACATAGCATGTTGTACCTCCTTATCAATGACGGATATGGATGCCAAATCCGGCGGATCCATGTCGGGAGTTCGGATCCCCTTTAGAATATCAAACACGATCGTCTCTAAGCCAACCGTCATTTCTAATACTCCTTGCTTCACCCGGATTACCGTATCGGCCGTAGCTAGAAAAGGTCGCCCCAAAATCAACGGCACCGCTCGATCCACCGGAAAGTCGAGAATCACAAAGTCGGCGGGTAGAATAAACTTGCCTACTCTCACCAAGACATCCTCCACTACCCCTTCGGGATAGACAACTTGTCGGTTTGCCAAGTGCAATGAGACCGATGTCTTCTTCATACTCCCTATATGCAATGAATTAAAAACGGAGAGTGGCATAAGGTTGATCCCGGCTCCCAAGTCACAAAGGGACATCATTTTCTTTGCTCGCCCAATTCCCGCCGGAATTGTGAAACTTCTCGGATCTTGTTCTTTGGGTGGCAATTTGTTTAAAACCAAAGCACTACACTCTTCATTCAACTCTACCTTAGAGCATTCTTGTAGTCTTTTCCGATTGGAGAGGATCTCATTGAGGAATTTGCATCTCATCTAGGGCACTAGTCTATTCCGATTGGAGAGGTACTTAGGCATCTCATCTAGGGCTTCGATGAGTGGGATATTAATAGAGACTTGCCTTAGCACATCGAGACATCTAGCGAATTGTGCATCATTGTACTTCGCCTTCTTCTTCACTCTTTGTGGGAATGGTGGTTTCAACACCGGTGGAGGTGGCTCCTCATACCCGGGCTCGTCTTGGGCTTCCAGTTGAGGTTCTTCATACCTCTCTTGAGGTGCATCAATTTCTTCCTCCTCATTATCGAGATCGTCATCCTCAAATTCACATGGTTCCTCAACCCCTTCTTCCTCTTGTGGCTCATAGTGCTCAGGAATAGACGGCCCCGGCAATGTATTTCCACTTCTCAAAGTGATTGCCTTGACATGAGCTTTCCCTTTGTCCTTAGGAACCTCGGTGTTACTAGGGAGTGTCCCCATTGGCCTTGGTGCGCTATTTTGTTCGAACCGTGCTTCTATATTTCGCATTCCCCGCCTTAACTCTTCATTTATACTTGTTTGATTTTTCATGAATGCCGCTAAGACATTTTTCAAGGATTCATCTTCCTTAGAATTGGATGTTTGGCCCTTGTCATAGACCGGTGAGCAATTACCTTGTGGGCGCTTTTGAAACACTTTATCATACCCCATCGGGGGGTTGTTGTGAGGCCTATCATTATAATTGTTCCCATAGCCATGGGGGTGGTTTTGTGAAGGGCGATCTTGATATCCCCGGCTATTGTTGTTCCCACCATAGTTACCACGATTGTTATTTCCTTGGTCAACTCGGTTCACTTGTGCTTAGGGCTCCGTGTTCCTCGCTTGAACAAGCCTAAGAAGCATGTTCATCTTCTCCGAAAGACTCTTCATAGACTCTTGATCTTCATCATTTCGCACGGCCGACACCACTTGGTTGTTCGAGTTATCATAATCGTTCCATTCATAGCTTTGGGAAGCCACTTGTTCCACAACATCAAACACTTCTTCGGGATCTAAGGATAGAAGAGATCCTCCCGCTCCGGCGTTCACGGCCATTTGAGAGGCTAGATTAAGCCCCCAATAGAATGTCTTGTTAAGTATCTCATCACATATGCGGTGATCGGGACACTTCCACAAGAGTTGCTTAAATCGTTCCCAAGTCTCACCGAGTGTCTCGCCCGGTAGTTGAGAATAGTTGTTGATTTCTTTACGGAACTCTCCTTCCTTCCTTGGTGGAACATACTTGCATAGGAATGCCCTTTCGAGGCTCTCCCAATTTCGCTTCTCCCGCAATGGTAGCGTCATGTACCATTTCTTAGACTTGCCGCCCAAAGATATGGGAAGTAGCTTACATTTTACCAAATCTCTTGGGTAGCCACTTGACGTCGTCTCGACTACATCTTCCAATAGTGTAAGATGAGTGTGAGCATCATCCTTCTTGCCCATGAATTGTGGAATGGTCTTTAGGAGGCTTAGCATCACCGGTTGGAGGGAAAAGTCTTGACCCCTTTGATATCGCTCTTCCCGTCTTCCATATCATGGAAGGTGAGGACGTAGTCTTCCTCGGTGTAGTCATCATCTTGCTCATCCCTTTCGAGACCTCGCCTAGTCTCGGTGTTCATGTCAATAGGGTCTTCCTCACGATCCCCTTCAAGCAAATCTTCACGAGAATGCCTTTACAAGGCGTTGTTCCTCCGACAAAGCGCTTCGATTTCCGGATTGTACTCAAACTCAAGCACTCCCGAGCTCCGGTTCATGCACTAACAAGTACCTTCAATAAACACGAACACGTATCAACGATCAACTAAAACAAACACAAACAAACAAGCAACCTAATACCAATTAGTCCCCGGCAACGGCGCCAAAAACTTGTAGGGCCGAAACGTGTCGTGCAAAACGTCACGTTTCGGGTAGGGTCCCTCGCGCGAGCATATGCGATCACAAGTAATATATTTCTAAACCGGTAAGTAACCGGGTCGATCCACAGGGACTAATGAAGGTTTTCGGTCGATTGTGTGATTGTGCTAACGAACTCTAAGCTACTACTATTGTTTTTGGTCTTTTTCTAATAATCGAACTAAACACGAAATTATATGATGATCAACAAGTAAAGGAAACGCCTAGGGAGCTAGACATGCAATTCATAGTTTACGACAACGACTCACGAGTGCTTTGGTGATGTAGATGTGACCTATGTCTTAATTTGACAACTCCGCCTCTCGGCATTGGCGTTGTCCTAGTCTCGAGTCACTCTTAGCCCTCTCGGGTTTTTAGTCGTTCGAGACCGCATTTGTACGACAATGATTGGTCAGGTGTTAATCCGGGGAGTCTCCGCTCGGCTTCGATCCCCTAAACTTTGTGATGCCTAGGTCCGGGACTATCCATCTCTCTCGAGATCGGTATAGCCCCTCAACATACCTACTATTTAGGCTAAGTGTTCCGTAGGGGTCGCGGAACACGGTTCCGAGCCCCTAACACTTGGTGTCGACTAGGATCAAAACCCTAACATACAAACCAACAAGCCTCTCTAGCAAACATGAATGAAAAATATAAGACATCACATACATCTAATAGTCATCCTAAAAATCATTCATCACATATCATAAACCCTTGAATCACAATGTCTAGCACCCATGGCTAAGGGGTTTAGCCCTCAACCATGGTGATAATGTCTAAAATCATCATACAACATGCAAAGCTAATACAAAACATGTGAGAAAACAATAAATGAAGGAAGGTTTTAGAAGCGCTCTTGAAGTGGTGGTGGATGAGTGGTGAAATCCTTCCCCAAGTAGCCACTTCTTGGTGAACTTGAGCTGGAAAAGTCTTCTTCCTAGGTTGCTTGCTCTTCACTAGTGGCACTCAAATGGAACTTGTATCTTCCTCCACTTCAATGGTGAATCCAAGCAAGAAAATCAACCAAGAATGTTCCTTGGTGTGAAGTGACAACTCTCTGGAATGTGCTGAAGGAGGCTCAAAGGTAGGTAGGTGAAAAGTGTGTCTCCAATCCCTAGGGCAAAAGGCATCTTATGTTGTCTGAAAAGAGGGAGGTCACGATCGTGACTATGGGGGGCACGATCGTGACTAAGAGATGGTCACGATCGTCCCTATGGTAGTCACGATCGTGCCTTTCGTCCTCTGAGTCAACGCCATGGTCTTCATTCGGGAGGCACGATCGTGCTCGGTTTGAATTGAGTCACGATCGTGACTGTGGAGTCACGATCGTGCCTCTCTCCTGGTGGCGATCGTGCCTCGATCGTGACTGAGATCGGGGGAGCGCTCTGTAAGTTGAGAGAAATATTCAACATAAATATTCGACGAGGCACGATCGTGCCTAGGGAGGCCACGATCGTGCCCTTCGCTAGTCACGATCGTCCCTCAGGGGGGCACGATCGTGACTAGTGCATTTTGACCCTTTCCTCTTTGCTTTCTTGCTCTCCAAGTCACGCCATCTCGAGTCCTGTCCCGTAATGCCATTTCCTACACATAATCTTCGAAACACCCACAAGAGCATAAAATCCTCCTAGTTGGCCCTCTACGGCCACTACGAGGCAAATACGCATCGAAATGAGGGGTTTATCGGGGTCAAAAGTGAGATCGATTGACCCCTCAACAGTAGTTCTTCATTGTTTGGACAGGTTTTCAGTTATATGAAAGGCTTTCAGATTTTCATTGTTTCCAATTTCTCATATGAAATTCATGATTGACTCCTTCAAATAAATGAAAATGACGGTGATTTTCATTCGAAGCCGATCTGCCGCCGGAGTTCAACTTCGACATCAACTGCCCCTCCATTTTCACAAATCTTAATCAAAACCAACAACAAGACCCAAATCAAAACCAACCACAAGACACATGAAACCTTATCTCCACAAACCAAAAACTCGAAGAAGATATTCCACATCTAAATCTCTCCATCTCCCTATCCCAATCAGAGTTGCGGAGCGATTCTCTTCACATTCCCGCCTCCGAAATCCCCAGAATTTGAGCCCTTCTCTTGCCGATTCACGGTTTCAAGGCCTCGTCGCCGTAGATCGAGATGTTGGGGTCGGATCTTCAGTTCTGGAGGAACCGTGACGAGGATCGGTTCTACGATTCGGTGGAGGCTCGCTGGAGCCGCGGAGGATAGAATGAAGGACGGAGGTGATAAGGCAGGAGACCGCGGATTGGAGGGAGGAGAGGGAGTGCTCGGCGTGTTTGAGAGAGGAGAGCTGGGAGAGAAGCCCAAATTTGTGATATGTTGATTTTACCTATATACCCTTATGGGTAGTATTTGGTTATTTTTTTTGTAATAATGGGGTAAATAATGGAAACCATTGATAAGATTACATCTAACGGATGGCAGTGGTCCCTTTGTACCTATTTGAAACATGGTTTCTAGTGGATTGTATCCCGTGCCCAACCACCTTAATTCGACTATTCCAATTATCAGATCCAAAGTAACGATGAGCGAGCGAATGTTAGTTTGGTGTATTGGAGTTATACCGAAGATGGGGAGATGGTGAGACTCAAGCATGTAGTTAAAAAATAAATAGGGTATTTCAGAAAAACATACAAAAATAAATGTATTTTAACTCATTAGTCATGGAATGTAAAAAATGGCAAATCAAATATAGGGAAAGGTAATTTTAAACGTTGGTGTATCAAAATTAAATAACATATTTTTAGATGTATCAATATGTCATTTCCAAAGAAAAATTCAATTATTTCACAGTTGAAAAACTATCTGGTGAAACGTTCTGAGATGACGAAGTCGAAGTGGATCGAAGTCATTTAACACGAACGAGATAAAAATACTGCAGTGAATAAAGAGCCAAAAACAGTTTTAGAATTAACTAGCAAAATTTGTGAAAAACTTGTCTCGAGTTTTGAGTTCCAATCTTGTACCTATTATAAGTAGATTTTACTGTTTAATTTCTAACATAAAAAACAATAAAAACAAATAAATGATTTGTCATTTATTTGTCCCAATCTCTGTTCTGCGACCAAACAATGATTATGAGCCATTTTCTCTGTTTTCCTTCGCCGGAAGCTCCATTTTGGTCCATTTGCTCCGCAATGTGACCACCAAGAGGCTCACTGCTTGGCACGACAGACCGCAAATAACACCAATCCACAATCCCTATATCACAAACCGAAAACCAAAAACACATGATCAAGAAAAGTTCTAAGTATTTGTATAACACACAACATTTATTGTTCTGATTCACTATCGCGACAAGGTACCTTGGTGTGCAAGCCAAACTTGAACGCAAGAAGCGCAGCAACGGGCATGCCAATGAAATAAAATGTCCCCAAGTTAACAAACGCCGCCACGTTCTGCCATCCGCACCCCCTTGCAACACCTGCAAACATATCGGGATATGATCAGTGTTTTAAAAAATGCTATGCGCTAGTCAGACAAACAGGGCCTCTGGGGACTAATTGAGAACAACTTAGAGATTTTTAAAACACTAATCAGTACTTTCTTCAAGAAATAGAGAAAAACGTTGGATTCAAACCTGATAACACGCCTTGCATTGAATCGATCACTATGGAGATTACGAGAAGAGGGGTCATCGAGGCAAAGTCTGTGATGATCGTTGAACTATTGCTGAAGAGCCCCGCCCAGACGTTGTGACCGAGTCCTAGAGCCAGGACAAAGCAGAGAGAAAGGAGGACGGACAGGTTGAGGCTCATTTTCATGGCATTTTTGGCTTGTTCGGGATTGTTTGCTCCTAACTCATTCGACACCCTCGTGCTGCGTCACAGTAATGTCTCCGATTTCAGAAAAATGAAAACATAGATATTGAAAAGGCGTTGATGAGCTAGAAACTGACCTTGCTGCAGCGCTAAGGCCATATGTGAGCATATAGGCAATGGCTTCTGTATTCACACTGAACATATATTAATCAGAACGAGTTATGAACAAATAGAACTTTCCGAGAATAGTAAAAACAAGGGAAAATGACCGATAACTCTTAGGTAAATAAGTCAAATGTGACATTAAATACTAACAATACCATGAAAATGGTGTTTTCAGTTAAGGGGTGCTAAGTGCAAAAGTCATATACTTAAAACTGATTATCTGCCATTTTTTTTCTAAAAACATTGAAACTTACCACATTGCAATAAGTGAAGTGCTCGTTTCAGCATTTTTCATCAATCCTGCTAATATTACCAGAATCTCAAATGCCCAGTACTCCAAACTAGAAAAATAAGATTCACAAAAGTTAATGAATGTTTCATATGATTTCATAGCAGAGTTGAAGTTGGAGGTAATTACCAGACCATTGCTGCAGAAGGCAATGCTAATTTCAAGTTCGAAACGATATGACAAAACGACTCAAAATCAAATCCCTTCCACGTATGCTCGAATTTCTTCGAGAACAACACGTAAAATCCCAGCATGATCGTTGAGAAGCATAACGATACGGAAGCTGCAAGAGGAGCTCCCTCGAACCCAAGAGACGTCCAGTGAACCAAAGCGTAGGCGATGAAAACATGAATGAGTAATGGAACTCCAGAGAACACGATGGTGGGTATGACAATGCTCTGTGTCTGGAGAAACCTCAGCATGTTTTGGAGGAACCCGTAAGCGAATAGGCCTGGAATGAGGTACTTCATGTACAGAGCTGCCATTTTGGCAATGGAAGGTTCTTGGTGAAGAAGTATCAGTATTGGCTCGGTGAAGAACCAGAAGACGGATACTATGATGGCGACGAGTATGGATATGAGGCATGAAGCTTGGAGATAGATCCCCAATAGTCTGTAGGTCCTTGCACCAAATCCCTGTCCACAAAGTGTCTCTAAAGCGCCACTCAAACCAACCTAAGAACATTTAGAACAGATGGTTCAATTGAAATCCACAAGTTAGATTCTACAGATGAGTTTTAAATTTTGAATTGGATCAAAATGTTAGCTTAACAATTGGAGAAATCGATTAGCTTCTCAATGCAAGTGATCCCTTTTGGGATTCAAGCCATTCGAATCATCGAGACATCTTATCGAACACATTGTGTGTAATATCTAAAGCCCCAAATCAGCGAGCCAAGAACATCAACTTGAACCAGTTCAAACACAAAATCTCAGCTAAACACAAACCCCATCAAGAAAAACATCTAAATTCCAATTTTCTTGATCTTGGAGACAAGATTACCATGAAGGTGAATCCGTCCAACTCATTAACACATTGTGTCAAACACATTGCGTGCATTATTAAAATCCCCAAATCAAAGAACCAAGAACACCAAATTGAACCAACCCAAAACACAAATCCTCAACCAATCACAAAACCCATCAAGAAAAACATTAAAATTCGAATATTCATGATGATCAGCTTACCATCAAGGCGAATCCGGAGACGGTGGCCCAGGAGTTGGCAAGAGTGGCACCAGCAAGCTCAAGCTCACCAAGGTGACCAGCAAACATGACAGAGACAAGAGTGATACAGTAGTAGAACAAATTGGTGAGAATCATAGGCAGAGCAAACAAAACCTGTTTCTTAGCCTCCATCATGTCAAGATTCAACACCTTGCTCCACCACTTTCCTCCTCCTCCATGACCATTCTGCAACAATGGTTCACTCTCATCAGCAACAGTACTATTGCTACTAGATGGCAACATCTATGAGTTTATGAAATCAATTCAATACTTGTCTGCCCAAAAATGAAAGATTTGGGAAGCATTGTTTGTGTGTAAATAAAGGTTTTCTTGTTTGGGGCAATACATAATCTTTTTGTTTTGTGTTTTTGGACATATTTGGATTTGGTTGGAATGATTGCCCAATAAATCCAATCTCCACGTCCACCACCTAACTTTCAAATATTGGACTGGTGTAATATCACATGCATATGGATTGGATAGAAATATTGAGTAGTTGAGGTCATAGATTTGTTGTTGATCACCATAATTCATGTTGATATTTGAAGCATCCACGAGTATACGAGATTACAAAAGCGTACCTGAATTGTATTCGGGTTCGTTCTTTGACCTTAGTGTCAATTTTTATTTAACCACACTAAAGAGCATTGTTTGATGCTTCTTTACAAAGAGATTAAAGAATAATTTGGAGTTTATTGTGTGTCATGTGAGACTATATAGTCATAGTTGTATATGAAATGTATAAGTAGAAGAGGTAGTTTTGGGTCTTGAAAAAAGCTTGTGTTTAAGAAACATGTTCAATTTTTAGGACACTAATATTTAATAAGGAAATAGATACGGAAAATGACAGTCCACCAAACCCTATATATTAATGTATATGTATGGGTAGCTGTTTTCTAGTCAACCTTGTAATAATTTCTCTATTTTTGTCGGGAAATGTACTCTTACATTACATACCATTCATGCTAAAAACGTGGACTTATTTCAATTACTTCACATTATGATTCGTCTTCTGGATTTCTACATGTTTAATACATAGTTTTTATTCGTTTCAAATTTGTAGCTAAAAAACTCTCTATTCATGCCAAAATGTTGTCATTTGATGAGCAATAATTTTGTTGGTAGAATATTCTAATATTTGAATCAAAGAGAAGGTTATAATATTTAAAGATAATGATACTTTGTTACAACTAACAATAATGAAATAACATTTTCATACCTTAATTAACGCTATTTGTATGTGTACACATTCATGGACTGTAAATTTTCATTTTCATTAACCATTGAGAGTAATTTGAAGCAATATTAATATTATAAGTAAAATAATGTATTCATAAATCAAATGTAAGGAACTAAGATTTAAAATTAATCAAGTTGTGCCTGAAGGGACTCCGCAATGATTTGAGCCTCACACTATTAGAAGAGAGGTATGGATTTTGAACCCCAGCTTAGCTTGTCATTTTTTACCCTTGTTATAGCATTGTGTATATATAACATGTGTGGTGTCATAATAATGGCAGCTTACTTATGTTGTGCATTACCAGTACTGTAATGCATATTTAAAAAAAAAATCAGCTTTTGGTGTGCTCAAAAATCGTAATGTTTGTAACTAATGAATGAAATTAAAATATAAGAATGTATCTAAGACAAAATATTATTATATTAATTAAAAAATTTAATGCAATCTATTTTGATTCAAGAGCGGTCATAAACAGGTCACCGGTGTCCAGTTTCTTCTACCCTTATGCAATCTCCTTTTGCTTAGCTTGATTTTGTACAATGAGCTATTCAGTTCTAGTATTGTAACGTTGGGCGTCTAATCTTTGCCTGACCGACAAAACTTTGGTGGCTTCTGATCATACTTCCCAAATCCCTGGGTAATGGTGCCCCTCAGCTCATGCATGTGCTAGGGATGCCACTATTCTCCATCCCCGATGAAGATCTGATGACCCACCCCGCCTTGGGGAAGGGAATCCACAAATTCGAACGGAAGCATGGCATGAAGAGGGCGAGGTAACCCCGCTCCCCCTGCCTTGATATATTAAAATTATATTTTAAAATACATATTTAAGAATAATTAATATTTTTATATATTTCTATTAAAATAATATTTTATAATACAAACTTAATAACATTTTAAGTATATTTTTTATCAAAATAATAATTTTTAATATAAATTTTATTAAAACATATATAGTTTAACAATATTTTTTATTGAAAATGGAAAATGGGAAATTGTCATACCCATCAAGGAGTTCTCGCCCCGTTTCTAACGGAGAAAGGGATTGCCAAACCACCCCAGTACCATCCTTTGCCTCTGCACTTCATAGCTGTCGTTTTCTTGCTCATGTATCATTAGAATCCTAATACTTTCTTACCTCCTTGGCTCGACAGACTGAACAAAAATACGTATATATTAATAAATATTCATGCATAATAGTTTTGAAACTTAAATTTGTAAAGTAAAATATCACTAATAAGGGATCGTTTGGACTAGCTAGTGCGGTCCATGTAGCTTTAAATATGCCACATGGAGCAGTTTTAATTGCTTTGAAATAAGAAACATTTCAAGAACCTATAATGATATTCATACAACTGACTACTGTACACATAAGTGTGAATATATAATTTCCTGCACCATATTAAAGGTCGTATATGTTGGGGACATGAGCGATCTTGGCCAATCTTGTCCTCTTTCCATCTCGCACCTTGGTGTCATTCGAAGAGATGTTGGTAGATCAAGATATCACAAGTGTTTTAGTGTTCCAATTAATAGTATTCGGTAACTCTTCAAAACTTGACCCACCTAAATGTAACAACCTTAGACCCTTCAACTGGAACATGCAAGATTTGTAAGTACGTTACTTGATCTTGTAAAAACAGTTCGAGTGCCATAACCCATATTTGTTTAGAAATCTTGTCTATCAGAATGCACATGTCTGATACTCTCCACAATATCTATATCATTGTCACTATCGATTGCAAACTCCTCTTGTCCCAATGAACATACAAGATCACGTACCAAATCATGCATTTTAAAATTCCCTCCTGTAACATACTCTTGATAATCTTGAAAGAAACCTCTAGACAATAATTCTTTGATGTATTGCATGCCAAGTTCTTCAGGCTTTTGGATTTGCTTTGATGATTGAAGAAGTTCATGTGACATCCAAAATGAGATTAAATGGAGGCATGAAAAGTGGTGATCTTCAGGAAAAATCGAGCAATATACAAAGCAGTATTTCAAATGAGAAGGCAAGCAATCATAACTAAATTTTAGAACTGGTAAAATACTATTTTGACTTTCCTCTATCTCCCACATTCTGCTATCTCTTACTGATAACAATTCATTTCCATCTGACTTTGAGTACATAACCATATCACAACTAAAGGAACACCTTTGCATTTTCTCACCCGTTTTTCATGAATTTCTCATCAACATCAGCTTCACTAGCAAATGCTAATTTCTTAAACAAAGAAACACATTTTTTATGTGGGAGGCCTTGCAAATTATGCGGAGTAACAGTGCACACACAAGAAGCAACTGAACTGATACGCGCAGTGACCATTTGCTAACACGGATTTGTGCTCCAACCAGCTGTGGCGATTCACCTCCCACACATCATCCACAACGAGCAGGAACATTTTGCCAAGCAAACACACTTGAATGACTTTTTGCAATTGTTGGGGGCTTGTGTCAACAACACCCATTTCCTTTGCAATTTTGGCTATCACTCTTGAATGTGAATTCAAAATCACGATTTTATATAAGGTGTATTTGTGTTGGTCAACTAAGTCAGTCCTGATTCACATCCTGGTTACATAATATACAGTTATATATGTCTAATTAGTTAAGCACTCAAACTTGTGGCATGAGAATCAATATTTCAGTCCCAACAGTGGTATCTCTATCATCCTTAACTTGTCTATACTAATTCAAGTTGAGTCAAGTGTCAAAAAAAGAGCTATCTTCTTCATTAGAAAGAAGGTTTTGAGGGGTAATTATAGTTGAATAAAAAAAGGATAAGAATCAAAAGGAAACAAGGTGAAGCAGATAATACTGGTTTTGTGTTCAGAATCAAACATAGCTTCAACAACCTTTACTTCATTTTCCTTTATTCTTAAATTTGCACACAAGATTTTGATTAACCCTTTTTCTTTTAGAAGAGTTTATGCTCTCATTGCTTTATCCGGTAAAGACAAAGATAACATGTAAGAAAGTCATTGTGTAAGTACACACATATGCTCCTGCTAGCTTTTCACCCTAACTATATTAGGCCTATTTATATGCACACACCACCAAAAATCAATTATCTCAAACTCTCATTCATATATATTTCTTCAACCTATTACCACAAACAAATGGCTGAGTCCATCCTGTTTAGCAATGTTGACAAGATTATTGGCACACTAGCCTCCATTGCTTTCCATGAAATATGTCTTGTTTGGGGTCTCGAAAGCGATCTCAAAAGGCTCAAGGATACCCTGTCCGGCATTAAAGCTGTCATGTTGGATGCTGAGGAGCAACAGGCAACCAACCACAGGATTACCCTCTGGCTTAAGCGGCTCAACGATGTCTTGTACGATGCTGAGGACGTGTTTGATGACTTTGCCTACGAGGTTCTTCGGAAGCAAGTTATCAACACAGACGGTGGCTTCAACAGGAAGGTATGCCATTTCTTTTCCAGCTCCAATCCCATTGCTTATCGCCTCAGGATTGGTCACCAGATCAAAGACCTTAGGCTGAGGCTCGATGAGATTGCAGCTGACAAGGCTCAGTTCAATCTTGCTGACCGGCTTGACGCTGGCCATGTCCAGCTCAGGGAGAGAGAGATGACCCAATCCCTTATCAATTCTTCCAATATTATTGGAAGAGATGGAGACAGAGAGACTATTGTGGAGTTTTTAATGGACTCTCATAAGGGTCGTGCTGATGATTGCAATGTTTCAGTGCTCCCTATAGTTGGAATCGGCGGTCTTGGAAAGACTGTTCTTGCTAAAATCGTTTTCAACGATCCAAGGGTCGTTGGCCATTTTCATTCAAAATTGTGGGTGTGCTTGGGTGACATGAAAGAGTTCAATGTCAACCAAGTGATGGCCAAAATTGCAAGAGAAATGGGTGCTGCCGACTCAAGTCCCCAAGAGTTGAAAAAAGCCATTGAGCGTTTGCTAGGTAAAATGTTTTTGCTTGTTGTGGATGATGTTTGGGACGTGAATCGCCAAAGCTGGTTGGACCTCAAAACATTGTTATCAAATGGATGTCAAGGAAGCAAAATCGTGGTCACTACGCGTGACAGGTTAGTTGCTTCTTGTGTGGGCACTGTAGCTCCGCATGATTTGCAGGGCCTCCCTCACAAAGAATGTGTTTCTTTGTTTAAGAAACTAGCATTTGCTAGTGAAGCTGAAGTTAACGAAAAACTCATGAAAATTGGGGAGGATATAGTCAAGAAATGCAAAGGTGTTCCTTTAGCAGTAAGAAGTTTAGGGAGTTTGTTGTTCTCAAAGTCATATGAAAATGAATGGTTATCAGTGAGAGATAGCAGAATGTGGCAGATAGAGGAGAGTCAAAGAAGTATTTTACCAATCCTTAAATTTAGTTACGATCATTTGCCTTCTCACTTGAAACAATGCTTTGTATATTGCTCGATTTTTCCTGAAGATCATAAGTTCTCTAGCTGGAATTTAATTGCATATTGGATGGCCCATGGACTTCTTCAATCACCAAAGCAAAACCAAAACCAAGAGCCTGAAGATGTTGGTAAGCAATATATCAAGGAATTAATGTCAAGAGGTTTTTTTCAAAATTTCGAAGATAATCTAATATCGGGTTGGGAGTTTGAAATGCATGATTTGGTGCGTGATCTTGCATGTTCATTAGGACAAGAGGAGTTTGGAATCGAAAGTGACACTAATAAAAATACTGCAGAGAATGTTAGGCATGTGTTGTTTGAAACACAAGATTTTTTAATAAATTCAGGTGATAGAATTCGAACTGTAATCAGAAATTCAAGTAATGTATTTACAAGGTCTTGCATATTCAAGTTCAAGTATGTAAGATTCTTATATTTAGGAAACTCAAGTTTGGAAGAGTTACCAATTAGTATTGGCACTCTAAAACACTTGAGATTCCTTGATCTATCTGGTTGCGATGGATTGAAGAGGCTTCCGGACTCGACTTGCAAGTTGCATAACTTGCAGACTTTGAACATTTGTTGTGATTCGCTTGAAAGGTTGCCAAAGGGCATAGGAGAACTCATCAATCTGAGATTTTTTGGTATAACGACACTAGAAAAGTATTTGCCACCGACCAATGGAATTGGCCGCCTCCATTCCCTTCAGTCTTTGATTTTCTTGTCATGTCCTAATCTTCAGATTTTACTTGAAAAGAAAGAAAATCTACTACCATGTCTCCGAATGTTGATTGTTGGCGATTGCTCAAGCCTAGTGTCTTTGTTTTCCTCGTCGGATTCTGCTAGTTTAACAACTTTGGAAGTACTATGCATATTCGAGTGTAGAAAGCTCAATCTCAACTATAATTATTGGGAAAGCAATGAGGGGGTTGTGCCGTGGTTGCACCTGCCAAGACTTAGATCGTTGACATTGGGATCCTTACCGCAACTGAAAGATTTGCCAGAGTGGATTCAAGGATGTGCACCTACTTTAGAATTCTTGAGAATAGAAGATATGAAGAACCTGAAAGCACTGCCGGAGTGGATGCCTTACTTCACCTCTCTCCATACACTCAAGATCAAAAGATGCTCCAGGTTGGCGTCTCTGCCACAAGGGATGGAACGTCTCACCACCCTCAAGCACCTGGAGATTATAACCTGCAACAGTTTGAAACGGAAGTGCGAAAAGGAAACAGGAGAAGATTGGCCCAAGATCGCTCATGTCCCAAACATTCGCCTTCAATAAGCTGCAGGTAACTAACTCTAACGTATACACAGTTGGTTCTTTTAATTTGGAACAAATTTAATTTACTGTAATATTATGTACTGCAGATGGATTTCTCAATTGAATCACTGTGTTCAAGATGCCTGGGTGCGGATATCTCCGACTCGCAAGCTACATCTTGTGCGTGCATTCATCAAATAACTTCTATGTTTTTTCTTTTCTGTTTGTTATAGGTATTATCGGATACATTGTTGTGTGGTTGAATGTAATGTAACATTTGGATACATCTCTGTTGTTTGATGTAATGTAACATTTGATTTTTTTACATGATGATCTAGAAGTTGAGAAACATTGCTAACATTTAAGAAAATAAATATACTTAATCACACTTTCAACTTTGAACCTAACCAAACAAAATACACAGATTACGCCTGACAAAAAAAGAACCCGAATCCACAAAACCTAACAAAACTAAAATAAAATTAAACAATACCAAATTTCAAGCCATGTATAACAAGAAATGAAATAAATAACTCAAATTTCGTAAACACAAAACACAAACTCATCAAACATATAAGAAAATACAAATACTTGATCACACTTTCAACTCAATTAGAACCCTACCAAACAAAATACAGATTACACCTAACAAAAAGAGAACCCAAATCGACAAAACCTAACAAAACCAAAATGTAATTAAACAATACCAAATTTCAAACCATAACCAGAAATGAAATAACTCGAATTTCCCGAACCCAAAACGCGAACTCATCAAAGAACAATCAAATTTGAACAACGCAACTTTCAAGAAAACCGCGAACACATAATACATGCAGCGAATAGCAAAATCATGCATGGAAACGTAAATTTTACAAAACTATGACCACAAAATTGAACTCAAAATCGTGCTTACTGGCCGACTCCCTCTTTACTGGAGTCGAACTCAAAATCTGACCAAGTCGCTCAGTCGCTTTAATGAATCCTAAATCGCAACAGTACTCACTAGCTTTCTCGACAAGATGCAAAATGACTACATCATCCACTAGTCTTCTTGAATTTTTTCGAGAGGGTATATTGGTCTTTTAACTTACATCTAATGCCGTGGAGATCACTAAGATATGATAGAAGTGTAAATGTCAGTTCACCCAACTGATAATGGTTGTTTTAGAGTAGGTTGATAAGAAAGAGAGTTTCCAAAACGGGCGCAAAACCTAGATATTACAATTTTTTTAACTCCTATACCCATAACCCCTCTCAACGATAGGCAACGGAATTGCGCTGCTCTCGTGTTACAATATCTTTTAGAACAAGAAAAAAAACACACTAATACAGGCCAGAAGAAGGGGAGATATAAAGGAGGGAGGAGGACTCTATGAGGATGAAGCCAAAGGGACATAAGAAAGGTTACGAACCGCTCCTCCTCGTTCAAGCGATGAAGCTCAGCAATAATATTTTTGAAATTCGGATTTTAAACGGTTAGACAAGATGTCAAGAACAATATCGAGAATAATGTTAAGATAATGTTCTTAACAAACTTGTCAGCAAACAGATTCGGACAAACACAATGTAAAGAGTGAAGATCAAATAGCGACACACAAGATTGTTAACCCAGTTCAGTACAACTCACCTACTTCTGGGGGCGCTTTGCTAGTAGAAAGATTTCACTATAATGGAACAAGTCAAAACATACAAGTATCGGTGGTTATCACACAAACCACTACTTTATGCTACCCTTCCTAGTGCAAATCTATATCAGGGACTCCCCCTTAATCCAAGCCTCCAACTTGATTCCACTCTACGAGTCTCGCACGCTCTGATGTTTACAGGTTGTTGTTAAGCTCTTGTGCGTGAACCTTCAATCACACATTCACAGAAAACCCACAATCACTCACATTTGATCTTCCAATTCTTGTAGTGATGCACAAATCGTCCTTCGGGGAACACACAACCTCTCACCCCACCAATCCTGCGCGTCTAAGAGCTTTCTGTATTTACCGAAGAAACTACAAGGGACTCGCACGTTGTTAAGGGTGGAGCCCTAACTTTTATAGCAGCCGCCTCTAGTTTCTGGATCGCCTTAGGGTTACCTAAACCTAATCGGTTTAGGTTTCCCAATTCCCTTTCACGGCGATATTCTTGCGAAATCTCTTTCACGGCAAGAGGGCTTTCCCGAATCTTGACTCCAACAAGACTTACCAGAAGTCTTGTATAACAACAAGACTTACTAAAAGCCTTGTACATAGCTGGATCTATCCAATCGCAACATGTCTCTTAATTAAGGAAACTTTCCAATGCTGCGATCCACAAATGGTCACGCAGAATGTTAAGACTAACTGCTTGACATCCTTCCTGACTAGATGCTTGACATCTTTCGTTTTACCTAAAAATAAAGCCAACAACAAACGTAACAACAATCTCCCCCTTTGGCTATTTTTAGGCAAGCACATCGCTTCGGGCTTCACCTTCATGTGTCTTTCGTTTGCTTGCATCTAGTCTTGCGCAGTTCACTTCTTTCGCACTTCATCTCATCATCTAACTTCTTCTCCCCCTGCTTGCCTCAAAAAGTAGCTATCGACAACTCTAGTTGAGGCACAAGAACAGAATAATGGAGGGGAGAGATAGAGCCATAAGTAGAGAATAAAGCATATTGGCTTATATCTAAATGGGCTACTGCCCTGAATAAAGTCATCAAACATTAACTCGTACATGCGAGTTAAACAAAAACAAAACAGAGTCATAGTACTTGCATCATAATGACAGTAAAACGAGTTCTTGAGACAATAATTCAAGCAGAGTTGTCATTGCTTGAAACTTCTTCATCTCTGGAATCTGTAGCGATGGAGTCTTCTTTTTTCTCTGAGCACGGAGCAAGCAAGTTGATGATCATATCTTCATAAATCTTCTTCCTTGCATGAAGATTCTTGATTGCTTGCTGAAGGTTGACAATGTCAAAGTCAATCCTTACAATTTCGTTCTTCAGATCTGTGGTAACCTCAACATGAAAAGCAGCAAACATGGGGCCAATGTCTATAGTGGAGACTGGACTTCACTCCAGATGTGACTGCACTCTTCCTAACAAACTGCTGGACATTCTGCTTGACAGAGGGTTGCTCATTCTTCTTGACAGTATTACCAGCATGAAGTAGCTTGTGGCTGATTGCAATGGCACCTAGTTTCTTTCCAACTTTGTTCGATTTCAACAGCACAGTCGGGTGTTGATGAATTAGAACACCAGAAATGAGGGAGGCAAACCCGATAGGGCGTTTGACTGCAAAACATTTCGCCTGACGAGCAAAGTGGTCAATTACAAACTGCCCAAAATCAAATGATACACCCATACCTATCTGGTAGATGAGAATTGCAAGTTCGGCTTTGACTATAGAACCATTTGAGGAAGGTGCCCAGCTTGCCAGCCCAATTCGATATAACATTGAGTACTTTGAAATTAGGTCCGAGACAACAATTGATCCATTTAGTGGCCAAACCTGGAGCTTGTGACTAGTGATCTTTGTTTCCATTGCATCAAGGTTGGGGACAGGGTCGGGTCGGACAGGTTGTCTTCCCAGAAAAGCAATAGTAGTTTCAGAGGAAATATCAAACTTCTTTCCTTTAACAAAAACCTGTTGGTATTCAGGGTCTTCAAGACAATCAAATGCTATAGGGAGATTTATCATGAATTCCCTCACGAGCTCTCTTATGCACTCTCCTCCTGTATTTTGCCTTTGCCTTTCCGAAAGCTTCACAAGAACAGGACCAACTAGAGAAGTGGAACTTAAATGGAGAGAGGTAACAGCCAGCCCATCCGCATTTATAATCCATAATCACAAAATAAATCGTTTAATAGATGTTTCTTTAATATAATCGTTTTCATTGTTGGTCAAATATTAAAATCTATTTAAACACTTGAACTTGTGGCATGCGGATCAATATTTCAGTCCTCAAAGTGGATTAGTGGTATCACTCTCATCGTTAACATTTTTATACTAATTTATGTTGTGTAAAGTGTCAAAAGTGAGCTATCATCTACATTATAAGGAAGGTTTTGAGGGAAAATTACAATTGAATGAAAAAGGATAAGAATCAAAACGAAACAAGGTGAAGTAAAGAATCCTGTAACAGTTGTTTCTTAAAGGAGTGCTTCAACAACCTTTACTTTATTCACCTTTGTTCTTAAATCTGCTCACAAGATTTTGATTAAGCCCTTTCTTTAATTAGAGTTTATGCTTGCTGCTTTATCCGGTAAGAAATAGTCATTGTGTAATAAGTATACATATATATGCACACCATTACAAATCAATTATTATCTCAAACTCTCCGTACATACAAACATACATCACAAACAAACAAATGGCTGAGTCCCTCTTGTTCAGCAATGTTGACAAGATCATGGGCACACTAGCCTCCCTTGCTTTCCAAGAAATATGTCTGGCTTGGGGTCTCGAAGACGATCTCAGAAGGCTCAAGGCAACCATGTCCGGTATCAAAGCCGTGATCCTCGACGCCGAGGAAAAGCAGGCCGCCGACAACCGGATCACCCTCTGGCTGCATCAGCTCAAGCATGTCCTGTACCATGTTGAAGACGTGCTCGATGAGTTTGAGTATCAGCTTCTTCGGAAGAAGGTTGTCAGGGCATACGGTGGCTTTAACAGGAAGGTAGGCCATTTCTTTTCCAGCTCGAATCCCATGGCTTATCGCCTCAGGATTGGTCGCCGGATCAAAGACCTTAGGCTGAGGCTCGATGAGATTGCAGCTGACAAGGCTCAGTTCAATCTCGCCCACCGGCTTGACGCTGGCCCTGTCCAGCTCAGGGAGAGAGAGATGACCCATTCCTTCATCAACCCTTCCACTATTGTCGGAAGGGAAAGAGACAGAGAGAGTATTGTGGAGTTCCTAATGGACCCTCTTAAGGGGTGTGCCGATAACAACCATATTGTTTCAGTGATCCCTATAGTTGGAATCGGTGGCCATGGAAAGACTGCTCTTGCCAAGATGGTTTTCAATGATCCAAGGATTGTTGGGTATTTTCATTTGAAATTGTGGGTGTGCTTGGGTGACATGAAGGAGTTCAGCGTCAACCAGGTGATGGCCAACATTGCAAAGGAAACGGCCAAAACCGCAGAGGAAATGGCCAAAGATGCAAACTCAAATCCCCAAGAGTTGCAGAAAACCGTTCGACAGCGTCTGCGAGGTAAACTTTTCTTGCTTGTTGTGGATGATTTGTGGGAGGTGAACCGCAAGAGCTGGCTGGAGCTCGAATCACTGCTCGAAAATGAATGCCGGGGAAACAAAATCGTGGTCACCACGCGTAACGGTTCGGTTGCTACTTGTGTGAGTAACAGCACTGTCACTCCTCATAATCTGCAGGGCCTCCCTCACGAAGAATGTGTTTCTTTGTTTAAGAAACTCGCATTTGCCAGTGAAGCTGAAGTTGATGAAAAGCTCATGAAAATTGGGGAGGATATAGTGAAGAAATGCAAAGGTGTTCCTTTGGCGGTGATATCTTTAGGAAGCATGCTGTACTCAGAGCATGATGAACATAAATGGTTATCGGTAAGAGACACCAAAATGTGGCAGATAAAGGAAAGTCAGGAGAGTATTTTACCTGTTCTAAAATTTAGTTATGATCATTTGCCTTCTCACTTGAAACAATGCTTTGTATATTGCTCGGTTTTTCCAGAAGATCACCGCTTTTCAACCATCTATTTACCCTCATTTTGGATGGCACATGGACTTCTTCAATCATCAAATCCAACCCAGAAGCCGGAAGATGTTGGTTTGCAATATATCAAAGAATTATTGTCAAGAGGTTTCTTTCAAGATTTTCAAGAGACTGTTATAGGTGGGAGATTTAAAATGCACGATTTGGTGCGTCAACTTGCATGTTCATTGGGACAAGAGGAGTTTGCAATCGAAAGTGACGATTATAAAGATATCGTGGAGAGTGTTAGGCATGCGCGTTTCGAAAGGCAAGATTTCTTAACGAATTCAGGTAATGGCCTTCGAACTGTATTCTTAAGATCGAGTGACGTACTTACAGAGTCTTGCATATCCAAGTTGAAGTATCTAAGGTTCTTAAATTTGGGGAAGTCAAGTTTTGAAGAGTTACCAAATACTATTGGAACTCTAAAACACTTGAGAAATCTTGACCTGTCCGAGTGCAGGAGACTAAGGATACTTCCTGACTCGATTTGCAAGTTGCATAATTTGCAAACTCTAAACACGTGGAATTGTTTATCGCTCGAGAACTTGCCCGGAGGCATGGGAGAGCTGATTAATCTGAGACATCTCGAGTTAACCACACGACTGAAAAGGCATCTTCTATGGAACAATGGAATCGATCTCCTCCATTCTCTCCGGGTTTTGAACCTCACTTCGTGTCGTAACATTCAGGTTTTGTTTGAAAAGAGAGAAGATATACCACCATCGCTTCGAATGTTGATTGTTAGCGTTTGCACAAGCCTAGTGTCTCTGTTTTCCTCGCCCGGCTCTGTTAGTTTCACGGTTTTGGAGGTTCTATACATAGGTGAGTGTCCAAGACTCAATCTCAACTATAATTGTTGGGAAAGCAATGAGGGTGTTGAGCCGTGGTTGCACCTGCCAAGGCTTAGATGGTTGACATTGCGATCCTTACCGCAGATGAAAGATTTGCCAGAGTGGATTCAGGGATGTGCACCTACTTTAGAGTTCTTGGAAATACATGATTGTGATGACCTGAACGCACTGCCGGAGTGGCTGCCCAAACTCACTGCCCTCAAGCTACTACGGCTTCAAGGCTGCCACAGATTGGCACCAAGGTGCAAGAAGGAAATAGGACAAGATTGGCCCAAGATCGCTCATGTTCCCAACATATACCTTGAATAAGCTGCAATGCAGGTAATTAATTATTAACACTAATGTATACACAGTTGTTGCTATTAGTTATTTGGAACAAGTTTAACTTACTGTATGAATATAATCATTTTCATTGCAGATGGAGTTCTCAATTGAATCACTATATATGTTCAAGATGGTCACATCTTCTATGTAACTTTTTATGTTTTTATCAAATTGTAAATTTAGTATATACACTGTTTTTATAAGACTTGTGTGATCGAATATATTTGTACTATTTACCCAGTCAAAATGTTGAGGTCTTTATTCATAGAAGTACGTATGTGCATATTGTTTGAATTCAGCCGTCGTTGTGTGATGTAAGTATGTGCAGTGTTGAACAGAAATTAAATTGTATACATTTTGGATCAAAATTTTTTGTTTCCCTTCTATTGGAAAGAAATCTTCTGTATTATATTTTTACACTTTCTTTCTCCACACTTTGTGGATCAAAACCCTTGTGATAACACTATTCACATGTATGTTTTCATCGACGTTTTGAAAGTGATTCGGTATGCAGAAGGTAGAACACCTGGAGTTATCGCGAAAGTGTCAGATTTGGACAAAAGACTAGTGTTTTCCGGGCAGACACGACGCTCTGAGTCAAATTCATGGCTTTGCCATGTGGTACGACGAACTTCAGTCATTGCAGATCATCTAGAGAGTCAAAATCACTGTTTCTTAAGTTTCAGGCAATTTTTACAATTATAATAATTTATTTACTTTTCCAATAACTTTAGGATTTCCTTTCGGTTTGGCTAAGTTTTGGCTATTTAAGTTTATTGTTATTTAATTTTGAAGTTTAATAAAAAAATAGAGGTTTTCCTTAAATTTATCATCTTCGGTATTCACAAGAATCAACGAATATTGATAAAGAGTTCATCCTAGCTACGTACGCTGCATCAGAAAGACTCGTATTTAAGGTTAAACATTGATTTTTTTCCTTTACAACCTCTCAGCTAAAAGTGTGGAGCTCAACCGTTGGGTATCTCTTTGAGGACATGTCAAATATTGAATAATTATTGAGTAAGGATTATACATCTACTCAGACCCGTTCATGCAAATGTGAGATTGTTTTTTAGTGAGAACTTAGAAAAGA
This sequence comes from Geranium rotundifolium, assembly GCA_963920655.1. Classification (NCBI taxonomy): domain Eukaryota; kingdom Viridiplantae; phylum Streptophyta; class Magnoliopsida; order Geraniales; family Geraniaceae; genus Geranium; species Geranium rotundifolium. Next base: position 2,605,022 of record OY987312.1, read on the forward strand.
AAGGAACAATATTGAAAAAGAAAGTTGTTAGCAAGATGGGTTACAAAGTAAAATTGGAAACATATTTTTTGAAGTAAAGAAGAGATAAAAAGAAAGCGTAAAAAATTGCCAATAAAGCATTCAAAAAGTAGAGAAATTGCCAAACGTGATATCCCCGTCTAAAGAAGAAAATCAATCATATGATTCATGTTGAGTAATCAAACACTAAAACTGCATCCACTCCTCAAACTCACTTAGGAGTAATCAAAACTACATTCATGTTGAGTAATCAAACCCCTGTGTTTTTTTTTTGTTTTTTGAACCCAGTGATATTTTTGTTATTTTCAAAAAAAATATTAATAGAATTTTCAAAAAAAAATTAATGAATTGAAGTAAACTTAGCATTTTGGTAAGTTCAGTAACTCTAGAACTAACTTTAAATTTCAAGATATATAAGAGGAAAATTTGAAAAATTCAAGAGAGGTGTGTAAAGTTTTTCCTAAATACCATTCTCAAACAGTCGGCTTATCAATGTGCACAAAACACTGTTAAAATTTAATCAATATTATTTTGTTTTAGAAATGAATAAGAAATGTTGTTGGGAAGATATGACCTTTCTGAAATTGGAGCAAAGATAAAATGCAAAAGGAGAACAGCACAGCAGAGCTTTACTCGATAATTTAGCATTGTCCCCATTCCTGTCAACTCACATTATTGGTATGTTAGGCCATTTCTAATGATATATCTACATATCCAAAAATTATTATTCAATAATTGAGTCTTTATATCTATTTTTTTTCAACATAATCTCCAAAATTATCTCTATCTGTCCATCAAATATTACTTTTATTATTTAATAATTTTATGTATTATATTTATATATTCTAATTCTAATAAATTATTTAAATATATACATTAATTTACTAAAAATAAATGTCATATAATAATCAAAATTTTATATAATAAAATATTAAAAATAACACATCGAATAAAACACAATTAATTCTACGAGTTAGTATACTCGTCCCAACGGGTAATTTTAGTCAATATTTCGAGATTCTTAGTGAATAAGACAAATAATCGTGTTCGTTTATTTATTAATGTATTTGAAAATCTATATTTGTTGTCGAATTTTTATTTAAAATCCTTATTTGTCGTTGATTCTAATGAAACGTATATTTTGCGAAATAAATTACAAATGAAGTTATAATGCAATGATTAACTTTTATATATTCAATTTACAATCAAATTAAATAGATTAATTAATTTTTATAAAAAAAACAATACACATAAATTACACTCATAAATAAAAATAAATTTAGATACCCATTTATTACACTCATAAATAAAAAAAATAGCACTCTTTCAATTAACACTCATTTATTCACTTTTGGAGATTGCTACAGTGTGTATTCAAATTTGAAGACTCATTGTAGCAAATATGCATATTTGGATACATGCGTTGGAGAATATAGTCTTCACATATACAAAAATTTGCATATTTGGAGACAGGGTTGGAGAAGCCCTTAGGAAGTTACGATTTCACCCTCATTATAATGTCATATTATCGAGGGAAAATAATACTAAGGTACATCCAAATTATAATATTTTTAATATAGTTACAAATAATTTTAAATAATCTTTACTAGTTCACCCAACTCTCTACTAAATATCATGGAAAGAAAATTGATCTTGTACATGCTCTTTTAGCTTACTGCGAAAATGTAACGGATCGATGTGATGCACGTCACGAGATTCCGTTACATGCTCTTTTAGCTTCTTCCTCTTCTGCCACTTTCCAAAATTCTCGAGATGGCTCCATGACACTCGCTTTCTATACATTTCCCTCAAAATACTACACGAAGACATGAAGAGGCACAAATGCTCTAAAATACTAATATAACGAGGACGGTTCTACAAGAAATGCGGGGCAGAATTGTCAGTACGAAATTCTAATGAACCCGTATCACTCATGCCATCTCCAACACCTCTCCCTCCTAACAAACTCCATAACAATATTGTGCAAGAAACTTTTAGGTTGTCGATGATATTCACGTATAAACAAATTTTTTAAGCGTCATATTCAATTTGATAACGACACATTCGTCGGTATCATTTTATTTCTAATACAAATGTCCATTCCCCATAGGCCCCGTAACTACCTAAACAGTGGTCACCCCGTAATTGACACAACGACTTTTCCCTCTTGTGTGACCAGATTTACCGTGTCGACACATCGCCATTGTGGGAAGGTCGCGTCTGGGCTAGAACATGCTGCAATTTTGAATCCCACTCTAACAGGAAGACCACCCACGAAATCGATAACTCTAAAATTTTCTATCTCGCTGACAACCACGATCATGAAACTGTAGAGTCTTGAGAACCAATAATCATTTCTTAGCAGATATACAACCATAACCAAAATAAAAGGGAAAGAGAATCTTGAGAGATGGAGAGGGAAATGACATATATATAGAGAGGTTCTGTGTGTGTCATTCTATGATCGAATTCATGACAGAGATTCATATCAAAGTATATATTGAACGCTCCCATGATCTCCTCCTCCAGCTCCTCATCATAAGCATGGTCGTCCACAATTTGTATTGTTTATTTGACAATTAAAGTAGATTTTCTTACTAGCTTGTTTTTCAAAGGATTTTGAATATGGTCTTCTTTTTGTTAGATGCATAGTATGAGAAAGATGAAAAGCCGATATCATGTATAAAATAAAAGGATAGAAAATTAAACATGCGGGTAAGAGAAGTTTGGGAAGGAAAAAACAAAGTACATCACGTGTAGGCACATGCATGAACGAAAATATAATTTTAATCCATTTCGTTTGAAATTGTAAAAAATAATTCTTCTGGTTAATCATGTGTGAAAATTTAAATATGGGGTAGGCATATGTTTATAACTGATAGTTAAGAATAAGGGTGTATAATTACATGTAAAGAATTGTATGGTTTGATTAGAAGCAATGCCGAAAAATGAAACAAGCCTTGCAGATGTAACTCTTTTAGCTTGTTAGGTTCACTCACACATTTTTAGATGTCCGCTTTTAATTTTGATAAAAATTAGAAATTAACATGGGTGTGTAATTATGTGTAAAGAAAATATCATAAATAAGAATTTTGGTTGCACTAAAAAAACTAAGAAAAATGTTAGGTATACATATATTATATAGGGATGAACTAGAATACAAACTAACCTTAGTGTACAAATATTAGAATACCTAATGTCCGCTAGATGAGTTTCAATCAATAGTTTATATTAATGATCATATTTACTAAATGAAACAAATAGACTAAAGACAAAAAGGTATATTAGTCTATATATATAGTAGTGAATGAAACTCTACCTACCTATTTCATCGTGCCTCCTTCTTCAATTACAACCTCTGATGCACGCGACCATGGCTACACCTCAAGACGACGGCGACGAGTTGGGATGACGGCGACGAATCTGGAACGAGGATTCAATTTAGGCAACGGCGGTGGCTCCAGATGACGGGGTGTGTTCATCGATTCGATTTGGCGATTGAGCGATTCGACAGTGGGTTCGAGGATTTGATTCGGGGATCCGGCGATTCGATTCGCTGATTGAGCGATCCGACGGTGGGTTCGGCGATTCGATTTTTTCGATTCGGGGATTCGATTCGGTGGTGGGTTCGGCGATTCAGAGATGATGGTGAGTTCTCGGTTGTTTATGTGTAGGTTTTGTGTATATAATTTGTCATGTAGTACAATGGTTTTGATATTGACATGGTTAATTTGTCACCACCATCTTCTATTGTATGCAAATGTGTCATGTATGATAGATTTGTGTTTCAAGAGTCATCACCATATATGGCAGTGTGCATGTTTCATATGTCATTTGATTCTTAGAATATTTTTGTTGTTTTAGTAGGTCACTTGATAAAATTCGACGGGAAGCGCCACCGAGATGGGGTCTCCGTCGTCGCCTTCACTGCATCACCGTGCTCCCGCATCTGCCTCGCCGTCTTTCACCTCTGTCTCGCCGCCCCTCACTTTTTCAGCCTCGTTTTCCTCGATCCAAATTATGTTCTCGTCAGTTTGGATCCGCTAGTGAACGAATTGGGTTGCTTGAGGTTGGTTCACATTTTACTGCATTGGTATATTAGATTCTACTGTAATTGCTATTTCTGATTTGGTTAGTTTTGATGTATTTAATTGAAATGCATTTGCATTTTTGATTGAATTGATTGTATTTGGATTGTGTGATTGATGAGCGGAGATGAGTCATTTATATGTATTTGGATGTTTATTTGTGCTTGAATGATGTGTTCTCATGGCAAATGGTTTGGTTTATTCTCTGCACAATTGCACTAGTTAAAAGTTTCGCTTGAAATCATTAAATCATTTCAAGTGAACCGGTCTAATAGAACAATGACACAAGAAAACATTGACAATGACACAATTACACAAGTTTAATAAAACCAATGAGACAATGAAACTTGACGATAACATTGAATTTGTCAATAACACATGATGATTGAACAATAACATATGATGAATGACACAATGAAACTTGAAACATAAAACATGATGAAACCGAATTAATGAATGACGAAGTTATGGACTGATTCCATAATTTGAAACCATCATAATGAAATCGATTTAATGAATAACGAAACTATAGAGTAATTCCATAATTAATTGTCAAACGATTCCATTTTTAAGTATATTGAAATTAGGAAATAGTAATTAAAGTAGTTTATTACATATTGTCAAATGATTTCATTTTTAAAAATATTGAAATTAGAAAATAATAATTAAAGTATTTAATTGTATAAAAATACATTTATACCTTTATATTGGTGTCAAATGACCAAAATAAATTTTCAATTAATTCATAATTACATTAGTGTGTCATTGACGAGTCAGCATAAATCTCACTCATTAATTACAAGATCGGAAGGTTACGAATTATTCTAACATTTGTATGCTATTACCTAGTTTGTATTCTAGTTGAACCCATTTATATAAACATGTTTTGTTAAACATAACAGTGGTGGGCCTTTTGTAATTTTGGTAGCCCAATTCTAATACTGAGTCTTTAGAAAATGGGCTTAAGAGAATTTAACTAAGAGTTGGGCCCAGCCTTTGAACAGTTCCTTCCTTCCTAGGGTTTTCTCTTTTTCTTCCATATATATACATCTCCTTGCTCTCTTCTCAACACATTCATTACTGTACCACTCTTCTATATCTCTCTCTCCGCCGTCTCTTTTTTTTCATTGAAAGTTAATGTTTTCGGTATGATGATAGAAATCATTCGGATTCCCAATGATTTTCTCCAGAAAATTGATTCATATCTCTAATCTGACCGAATCCGTCCTTCAAAACACGTTTTTTTTATTTTATATTTTTCTATGTAAATTAGTCGTTGCCGATGATGTGATTATGATATTTGCTACTCTTGATGAGTTTTTTCACTCTGTGATGATTCTTTTCCACCAAGATCTCTGAGGCATTTTTGATTGCTATCAAATTTTTTTTTCCGGGTGCTTGAATTTGTGTGAAGAAAGAAATTGTTCGAACTTGTTGATTTGCTTATGCGAAAGATGAGACATCAACCAGCTACTTCTGACAAATTCATGGATCCAATTATTATTATGGAAATTGTGTGCGTTCACAATAAGCCGATGCTCTGGATAATGAGTATGAATGAAGTAGGGGTGTTCAAATATCAACCACCAACTGACCCACCCGTCCAACCGCATTGGCCTGAGGCCTATTGGGCCTCACTCGTGGGTTGCGGGTTGGGTCGCGGATGATAAAATTTAAGGGTAATTTTATGTCAGTAATCTAACTTTACTTCATTTTGAATTCGGTACTTTAAGTTTAATTAATTGCAAATAAGTACTTAACGGGTTTGAATCAAACAAAACTGATATACAAAAAGACCAAAATATCTTTAATATTTAATTTTCAAACTGTGCACATATTTAATAAATTTGAAATGATTATTTTACTTTAGTAAAATATTGAATTAAATTTTAAAGGGTATATTTATCTTTTCAAATACCAAAATAAATTATATTGAAAAACAAATAGTAACTTGTGAAATTACTTATATGTCCTCATCTTTAATCTATAAGTGTAAAATATCTAAAATATACCTAACTATTTTTGAAGGTGTAAATCACACTTATAGATTGAAGATGAGGGCATATATGTAATTTTACAAGTTACTATTTGTTTTTTAATATAATTTATTTTGTTATTTAAAAAGACAAATATACGTGTAAGTTCAATTCAATATTTTACTAGGGTAAAATAGTCATTTAATGTTCATTAAATATGTGCATAGTTTGAAAATTAAATATTAAGTGTATTTTGATCTTTTTGCATATCAGTTCTGTTTAATTTAACTCTGTTAGGTACTTATCTGCAATTACTTAAACTTGGGGTACTGCCAAATAAAGTTTTAAACTTAGGGTACCGAATTCGAAATGAGGCAAAGTTAGGGTACTGTCATGGAATTACCCCTAAAATTTACACCCGCAATATTGGGCGGTTTGCGGATTTAGAACAAGCAACCCGCGGTTAACCAAACCCACCCGCACCTTAGCCTAATCCATTAGTAAGAATATCTCTTCATTTTATGATAACACAAATTATATTACAAGAATTAGCGGTTTAAATATCATTTATCTATTATATCTCAATCTCTTCAACGTTGAGGTTTTTTGTGTTTTGGTTATTGATTGTATTTTGAATCTTGAGTTATTTGTGTTTGACAATGATTGTGATTGCAATTTGTGAGCATCAACAAAAAATTGATTAAAAACGTATACAATACGAATATATTAATAATAATAATAAATAATTTTATATGAATAATGATAAAATATTAAAACAAACCATGTGATTCAAAAATGATTTCTAAAAGTGACTTAAATCATGCGGGTTGTGCGGGTCAAACCGTAACCAATCGCAGACACGTGCGGTTTGCATCTTCTGTGACCCGCACTCTTATGGGTGGGTGAGAAAAAATTTATATGGGCTGGTCAACTGCCCATGAACACCCCTAGAATGAAGCATGGTAATTTAGACGCAGAATGAATTACAAGGTTAACAAGTCTGCCCCCTCAAATCATTAGGAAAATTAAGTGTTTAACTAGACGTAAAATAATCATTTCATAATCATATCAATAATTATTTAAAATTCAATTGATCGGACCGGTTTTAAATTGGTTTAATTTTAAAACAGAATAATTGAGGGTATTTTAGACTTTTTAACATACCAAATCAGTTAAATTTAACCGAAGTTGAGTTAAGTGTCGGGAATAGATTTTGAAACGTTACAAATGTGGGTGTAGTCAAATGTGACGTGGGTCTATCAGATTTCTTATTGACACCGCTTTATCCACATTTAATCTCAAATTTTCCCTCGTTATTCGGCTTTTAGAGTCCCATTTGTACTATTTTACACTTTCGGGTATGTTTGGTACACTTGTAGGTTTGGAGATGAAAAGTGGAGTTACATATCAAGAGAATTAAAAAATATACATCTTTGCAGAAGAAAGTTTTGGCAAATTCAAACGTTCTGATTATTTTTATAACTCCGTGAGTATATCCTAATAAAAATAGGAAATTTCAGCAAGAAAATCGAAATAAATTAATTATGAAGGATACTTAAATCTTTTAGGAGACATAAATTTTGCATACAATCTCCGATTTGAGCCTATGATATATCAAAACGAATGTTTTGGAAAGATCTACAACTAGGAGGAGAATTCAGCTGTCAGTTCTGGAACATGCTTCAAAAGGGGGTCTCCAACACAAATACGAATTTTCTATTCTTTTTTATAAATACCCAGCCCCTCCCAAATTGAAAACACTCAATTTTTGGGCAACTTCCACTGCTCCACATATTTTCCTAGAAGAAATTGAAGCCCCAATAACCATCACCCATCACCAAGAACGTGAAGCTAGCAAGGAAGCATCAATTTGGGAGTAGAGTTGAAGATTGCAAGCATTCGATCCAAGCCTTAGTGTTTAGAGTTTGCTTGTTCATCATCTCTTCTTGAGCTTTTACTCTTTTCTTCTTGCTTTCTATATTTTGCCCCATGATTATGGGCTAAATACCCTGATCATGGGTGCTAGACTTATGATAATTGGTGTTTGATTCCATATTGCTTATTAATTGAAATTATGCATGAACTTTTTATATCTTGACTAGTTCTTATACTTGTTAAATTAGCTACTTAATACTTGTTATATGAGTTCGAGGTTGATCCCGAGAGGGACAATTGAGAATCGACTGTAAGTAAGATTGAGGAATCGGTCTCCTGGAGTCGATTCTTTGGTTCGAAAATCACTGGTTGTATTGTTGTGGAGGATTAGGTTTAATTCTCGAGAGAGTTGCCTAATCCGAAATTAGGCAATATCCAATGTCGAGAGGCGGATAGTGTAAATATAGCGTAAGCCTAATAAGATTGCATGATTAAAATTAATTGGTAAATCTTGGATTGGCATTAAGTCGTCGGTCTAGCACCCGTGGTTGCTACTTAACTGTTCAAAACCCACCTGAACTCACTTGCTTATTTTTGATACTTGTTACTTATTGCCTAAAATATCACCAACACACACAAGTTACAGACTTAGTCTTTATATTTCATGTTTTCATAATACTTGAATACAAGCTAATTGAGGATAAAACCCTATTTTGATCCCTATGAAAATTGATCCAGATTCTAGCCGGAAATACAAATTTACTTGATCGACTAAGGGCGTCTCATAGCGTCCCATCAAGTTGGCGCCGTTGCCGGGGATCAAACGGTTTTTAATCAATTAAATTTGATTTGAGTTGTTTTTATTTTTCGAATAATAAAAGCTTACAAATCTCGTGTTCTTTCTGACAGGAATGTATTAGTGTATGACCCGATCATCTGAACCTTTTATACACGAATACAATCCGGAGATAGAAGCCCTTTGTAGAAAGAACAACACAAACAAAAGGAAAGAAGTAATGGATACACGGAATAAACAGAGGCGACAAGATGGTCTAAACAACGCAAATGACGAAGACCCATATCGTCTGTGGGATCAAGGTAGGGGTTGGATGGAAACAACCGGAACGACGAGTTCGATGATCAAGACAATGAGAACGATGAATTTAACAACCAACCCCAAAATCCCAACCAAATTCAGAATCAAGCTCAAATTCAGCAGCAAGGTCAAGGTAATGGAGGCAGAAACCTGAACAATAATCCTCCTCAATATTACAATCAAAGACCACCACAGGCACAAGCACATGGAGGAAGACATCAAGTAAATCAGCACCGTCAAATGCAGCTTCCTATTGTAGCTTTTGAGATCAGGCATGTAATGATGAATTTATTGGCAACTATACCTCAATTCAACGAGTTAGCCATTGAAGATCCGCACCTCCACCGAGAAAACTTTGCAGGAGTGTGCGAATCAGTTGGAGGAAGAATACCAGTAGACCAAGTAAGATGTCGGCTCTTCCGATTCTCGCTAGCTGGAGGAGCACGTGAATGGTATAACAACCTGACAAGTGCAGAAAAGAAAAACTAGGACACACTCCAAGACCTCTTCTTGGGTAAATTCTTCCCTATGAGAAAGACATCAGAGCTGCAGAGTAACATACTCCGATTCCAACAATTTGACGGTGAATCTCTCTATGACACTTGGGAGAGGTTCAAGTCACTTCTAAAAAGATGTCTGGATCATGATATTGTACCCAAATCTCTGAACGAGCTATTTTTCAACGGGTATCTCCTGGCAACTCAGATGGTGCTCAACTCAACATGTCTGGATCATGATATTTCCCAACTTTCTCCTAATCAAGTCACTTCTAAAAAGATGTCTGGATCATGATATTTCCCAACTTTCTCCTAATAAAAAAGGGGTGGATTTGGTTTGACCTTTTATTGAATCTTCTTTCAAAGAGGCATCTAAAAATAAGAAAGAAAAATGCAGTGCTTTAGGAGATTACCTACTCTTGAGTTCTTTTTAAAATCAGTAATCAGAAAAATAAAACAACAATGCATTTGACTGATACCTCAACATTGTTTTTAATACTGCACTTGTATTATTTGGGCATTTTAATGCCTAAATCTTGTTCAAAATAACGAAGCCATGGCAGTAAAATGTCTCAAAATACAAATTAGACACTACCAAATTTTTGTCAAAGACGGCAAGTAGGGAACGTTGCGAAAGGAAGAAATTAATCACACAGCCAAAAGATGGGGGTGGCGTATGTTCGCAAGCGAACAACCATTGTTGTGTAGCCATACAATATTTTATTTTATGTTCGCGTCTCAGAACAAAATATGCGGGGCTAACCACTCAATAAATAAATAAATAAACAAATTTATAACTATTTTTTAAATTAAATTTGCCGGACATTATTGACCTACTAAGAAAGTGAACTTAAAATTCAAAAATAAATAAATATGTTATTGGAGATTGGACTTAGGGGTGTATTCAATTAGAATTTTAATGGATTTGATAAGTTTTTCCAAGTCTTGTTCAATTAAGATTTTAAAAAAAATTTAACTCATGATTTTGAGAGCCTTAGTATAAATATCAAATTTTTTTAGAAATATCATCTCCAACTATCAGATTTGTATTTTATGAAAAAATGAGATGAAAAGACTTCCTTCTCTAAAGGTACTACTCTCACACCATTTTTTCTACTATTCTTTCTTTATCTATTCTTATGATTCTTATATATTTAATATTTTCAGCTTATATGATTTCTCATGAATAAAGGGAACCTACAACTTTACCTAATGAAAAAGGTAATCTTTGATTTTTCTTTACTTTATTTGAATTTTTTTGGATTTGAAGTTTATATGGAACATGTGTGTATAGGATAGTGAAAATAGAAAGAAAAAAATTATGGAGAGAATGAGATGATAGAAACATTGAGGCCGGGTGGGAGTAGAATGTGAGAGTAAACAGATAGATTAGAGGTGATAGAAACATTGATCCCTTTTAGCTTGCATGTTTTAATTTATTTGTTTGGTTGTATGTATATTTATTAAAATTATTATACATATTAATAAGATGGAAATTTTAGATGGAAAATTTACAAGAAAATATTAAAAAAGGGATCATATACACATTGGACAATAGAAGAGAGTGATCTATTATTAGAGCTTATGGTTGATGTTGCGGCTTGAGGATGGCGTGCCAATAGTAGAGTCTTCTCTAAGCAAACAATTGAAGAAATGATACTACATGTTCTTAACTTAAGACTTGGATGCAATAAGACTCATGTCCATTACCCAAGTCAATTGAAGTGGTTTAAGGGTAGAACTAGAATACAAACTAGGTAGTAGCATACAAATGTTAAAACAGTTCGTAACCCTCCGATCTTGTAATTAATGGGTGAGATTTATGCTGACTCATCAATGACACATTAATGTAATTATGATTTAATTGATAGTTTATTTTGGTCATTTGACACCAATATAAGGCAATAAATGTATTTTTATACAATTAACTACTTTAATTATTTTTTTCTAATTTCAATATTTTAAAAAATTGAATCGTTTGACAATTAATTATGGAATTACTCCAAAATTTTGTTATTCATTAAATCGATTTCATCATGATAGTTTCAAATTATGGAATCAGTGCATAATTTCGTCATTCGTTAATTCGGTTTCAAAATGTTTTATGTTTCAAGTTTCATGTTGTTTAAATCATCAAGTTTCACTGTGTCATTCACCATGTGTTCTTGTTCAATTCATCATGTGTTATTGACAAATTCAATGTCATCGTCAAGTTTCATTATCTCATTAGTTTTATTAAACGGGTGTAATTGTGTCATTGTCAATGTTTTCTTGTGTCATTGTTTTATTAGACCGGTTCACTTGAAATGATTTAATTGTTTGAAGCGAAACTTTTAACTAGTGCAATTGTGCAGAGAAGAAGCCAAACCATTTGCCACGAGAACACACTATTCAAGCACAAATAAACATCCAATTACATGTAAATGACTCATTTTCGTTCATCAATCACACAATCTAAATACAATCAATTCAGTCAAAAATGAAAATGTCTTCCAACTAAATACATCAAAACTAGCCAAGTCAGAAATAGCTTGACATACCAATGCAGTATGATGTAAACCAACCTCAAGCAACCCAATTCGTTCACTAGCGGATCCAAACCGATGAGAACGGAATTTGGATCGGGGAAAACGCGGCTGAAACGGTAAGGGGCGGCGGGAAGAGGTGAAGAACGGCGAGGCGGATGCGGGAGCACGGCGATGCAGTGAGGGCGACGACGGACACCCCATCTCGGTGGCGCTTCCCGTCGAACTTTATCAACTGACCTACTAAGACAACAAAAATATTTCAAGAATCAAATGACATATGAAACATGCACGCTGACATGTATGGTGATGACACTTGAAACACAGATCTATCGTACATGACACATTTGCATACAATAGAAGATGGTGGTGACAAATTAACCATGTTAATATTAAAACCACTGTATTACATGACAAATTACATACACAGAACCCACATAGAAACAATCGAGAACTCACCATCATCTCTGAATCGCCAAACCCACCGTCAGATCGCTCAATCAGCGAATCGAATCGCGGAATCCCCGAATCGACGAAATCGAATCGTCGAACCCACCGTCGGATCGCTCAATCGGCGTATCGAATCATTGAACACACCCCATCGCCTGGAGCTGCCGCTGTTTCCTGAATTGAATCCTCGTTCCAGATTCGTCGCTGTCGTCCCAACTCGTCGCCGTCGTCTCGAGGTGTAGCCATGGTCGCGTTTGTATTAGAGGTAGTAGTTGAGGAAGGAGGCACGATAAAATGGGTAGGTAGGGTTTCATTCACTACTATATATACATATATATAGACTAATATACCCTTTTTTTCTTTTTTTATTTGTTTCATTTAGTAATTATGATCATTAATATGAAGTACAAAAAAGTTTACTGCTTTGGATGAAGTACGGAAGGATTATATAAAAGTGAGCCTATTAAATTTATTTTTATATTATATTATAATAAATAAAACATATTTTTAGAATTTATCACAACAATATTTTTCAACTCTTATTTATATATTGCATCAGAAGAAGGACTAAAAGCTCTCTCATCGTCAAGAGACCCCAACCCTAGGCCTTTCACCCCTTAAAATGAATTAACACATTCCTATCTACTCTGACCAAGTATCAAGTGCCGGGATATCCTGACTATTGAAATTTGAACGGCCATTTAGTATGAATGTTACAAGTTTTAATATCACCACTGAAAATGACCTCCAAGCAGGTGAGACTTTGCTCTCGCCGGGCAGGAAATTCGGTCTCGCCGGCTTGGTTCTCGCCTGGCAGGTCTTGACGGAAATGGTCACATACTCTTGTCCGGCGATCGAGGAGAGAACGAGCTCCAACAACCTATGCGACGGTGGAATCGCCTGATATCCATAATTCTCTAAAATAGTTTATATATTGAATTTGTTTAATTCTAATATTTAAATTAACTTGATATAGTTTTGATTTCTTTAAGTAAGAGTAATTTAGGTATTTCAGAATTAGGTTGTCCCTAAACAATAATTAAAATATTTTAAAAAGTAATTACAGTGTGAAAGGTAGAAAGTAGGATAATAAGATGTATTCAATTATCTTTTTCCCTCCAATAAAAATAGTTTTATGTTGTATATATTTATTTAAATTAAACTTGGTCCGACGTTATTGACCTGCAAAGCAAGCAGACAAAATCTGATTTTAATATGCGATCCAAAAGTTCATCATTATTTTAGACCTCACATCCACATTCAGACTTGTGGATATGAATGCTCAAGTCAAGCATCCAAAGAAGAAAATAGAGTAATCAAACACCAAAACTACATCAAGAAGTCTTCAAGCTCACTGTCTTCCTCGATCAAAAATATATACATGGCCGAGTCAATACTGTTTAGCCGTGTCGATAACATTCTGGGCACAATAGCCTCCCTTGCTGGCCATGCAATTTTCCTGGCATGGGGTCTCGAAACCGATCTCAAAAGGATCAAGAAAAGCTTGCTCATGATCAAAGCTGTCATATTGGATGCCGAGGAACAACAGATCACCAACCGTAGAATTACCCTCTGGCTCAAGGACCTCAAACATGTCTCCTACGACGTAGAGGACGTGCTCGATGACTTTGCATATCAGCTTCTCCGGAAGAAAGTTGTCAAGTCACAAGGAAGCTTCAGCAGGAAGGTAGGCCATTTCTTTTCCAGCTCCAATCCCATTACTTATCGCCTCAGGATTGGTCACCTGATCAAAGATCTCAGGCTGAGGCTCGATGAGATTGCAGCTGACAAGGCTCAGTTCAATCTTGCTGACCGGCTTGACGCTGGTCCTGTCCAACTCAGGGAGAGAGAGATGACCCACTCCTTCATCAACTCTTCCAATATTATTGGAAGAGACGGAGACAGAGAGACCATTGTAGAGTTTCTATTAGACTCTCACAAGGGTCGTGCTGATGACGGCAATGTTTCAGTGCTCCCTATAGTTGGAATTGGCGGCCTTGGCAAGACCGCTCTTGCTAAAATGATTTTCAACGATCCAAGGGTTATTGGCCATTTTAATTCTAAATTGTGGGTGTGCTTGGGTGACACGAAAGAGTTCAGGGTCAACCAAGTGATGACCATAATCGCAAAAGCGATGGGTGTTGTTAACTCAAATCCACAAGAGTTGCAAAAAGCAATTCGAGAATTTTTGCTAGGTAAAAAGTTTTTTCTTGTTATGGATGATGTGTGGGAGGTGAATCGCCACAACTGGTTGGAGCTCAAATCTCTGTTAGCTAATGGGTGCCAAGGAAGCAAAATCGTGGTTACCACGCGTATTGGTTCGGTTGCTTCATGTGTGAGCACGGTTGCTTCGCATAATTTGCAGGGTCTCCCTCACGAAGAATGTGTTTCTTTGTTTAAGAAATTAGCATTTGCTAGTGAAGCTGAAGTTGATGAAAAACTCATGAAAATTGGGGAGGATATAGTGAGGAAATGTAAAGGTGTTCCTTTAGCCGTGATATGTTTGGGAAGCTTGTTGTTCTCAAAGTCGGAAAAAAATGAATGGTTATCAGTAAGAGACAGTAGAATGTGGCAGATAGAGGAATGTCAAAAAAGTATTTTACCAGTTCTAAAATTTAGTTATGATCATTTGCCTTCTCACTTGAGACAATGTTTTGTGTACTGCTCGATTTTTCCTGAAGATCATAAATTTTCAAGCATACGTACAATCTCGTATTGGATGGCACATGGACTTCTTCAATCACCAAAGCAAAACCAAGAGCTTGAAGATGTTGGTAAGCGATATATCAAAGAACTATTGTCAAGAGGTTTTTTTCAAGATTTTGAAGAGCACGCTACAGAATGGAGTTTTAAAATGCATGATTTGGTGCATGATCTTGCATGTTCATTGGGGCAAGAGGAGTTTGCAATAGAAAGTGACAATAATAAAGATATTGTGGAAAGTGTTAGACATGTGCATTTCGATAGAGAAGATTTTTTAACAAACTCGTCAGGTAATGGCATTCGAACTGTTTTTACAAGATCAAGTAACGTACTTCCAAAGTTCTGCATATCCAAGCTGAAGTATCTAAGGTTCTTAGAGTTAACAAACTCAAGTTTTGAAGAGTTGCCAAATACTATTGGAACTCTGAAACACTTGAGGTATCTTGATGTATCTAATAACTTGAGACTAAGGACACTTCCTGTCTCAATTTGCAAGTTGCATAACTTGCAAACCCTAAACACATGGGGTTGTCATTCTCTTGAAAAGTTTCCTGGAGGTATAGGGGAGCTGATTAATCTGAGAGATTTTCAGTTTACCACGGAACTAAGGTATCTTCCATGGAACAATGGAATTGAGTGCCTCCGTTCTCTTCGGTGTTTGTCACTCAGTTTCTGTCCTAATCTCGAGATTTTATTTGAAAAGGGAGAAAATATACCACCATCGCTTCGAATGTTGATTGTTAGTGATTGCCTATGGCTAGATTCTCTCTTTTCCTGGTCGGGTTCTGCTAGTTTAACATCGTTGGAGTATCTATTCATAGGTGAGTGTAAACGACTCGATCTCAACTATAAGTTTCATGGGGGTGTTGAGCCCTGGTTGCACCTGCCAGGACTTAGATCGTTGTCATTGCAATCCTTACCGCAGCTGAAAGATTTGCCGGAGTGGATTCAAGGATGTGCAGCTACTTTAGAATTCTTGGGAATAGAAGATTTGAAGAACTTGAAAGCACTGCCGGAGTGGCTGCCCAACCTCACCTCTCTCCGTACTCTCAAGATTGATGACTGTCCTCTGTTATCGTCTTTGCCACAAGGGATGGAACGTCTCACCGCCCTCAAGCAACTGCAGGTTACAGCCTGCGACGTTTTGACAACAAGGTGCAACAAGGAAATAGGACAAGATTGGCCCAAGATCGCTCATGTCCCCAACATATACCTTGAATAAGCTGCAGGTAATTAGCGCTAATGTATACATACACAGTTGCTACTATTAGTATTTCGAAATTTTTTAACTTACTGTCTGAATAGAATCATTTTCATTGCAGATGGAGTTCTCAATTGAATCACTATGTTCAAGATGGTCATATCTCCCATGTGTGTTCTCTTCGTCATGTATTTATTTGTTAGAGAATATATAAATGTAAAGTTAAAGTGTTTGTTTCTATTTATCATTAATATTATATTTGTTGGACAAAATTGATAAAAATGGCAAAAGTTGACATATGTGTTAACTAGTGAATGAGTCAACTTGAGCCGTGATTTTGGAACGCTTCGACTCGACCTAGAATGATGTGAAACAGGTTTACATAATTTAGGATATGAGAGCTTTCCAACGGTATATCACGAGCTCTAAACGGACAAGAGGTGAATGAGAAATTGAACCTCAAAGATGACCACTTGACATGAGTTGCGTTGAAATTTTGGGGGCCGAAAGTTCGCCACATTTTCATTAAGGCACAAAAACGAATTTCCATTATTTGTAAATTGAGAATAATATTTTCCAATATAATTCGGAAATAAATATTTTCCAAGTCAGTAAATTTAGGAATAAATATTTTTTCCTGAAATCGGAAATAATATTCTGCAACTTGTAATGTGGAAATAAATAAATATTTTTGGAATATTTATATTGAAGAATTAAATATTTTCAGAATATTTTTATTCATGAATAAAATATTTCCGTGATATTTTCTAAATGTAAAATATTTCCAAAATAATTATTTGGAAATAAGTGTGGTCACATTATGCTATTAAAATGAAAAATCTCTTAATTAGAAATTAAGAGAATATTCCGAGATATTGTCTTTTTTCCCAAGAAAAAAATTTGTAA
Organism: Geranium rotundifolium; assembly: GCA_963920655.1. Classification (NCBI taxonomy): domain Eukaryota; kingdom Viridiplantae; phylum Streptophyta; class Magnoliopsida; order Geraniales; family Geraniaceae; genus Geranium; species Geranium rotundifolium. The sequence goes on from OY987312.1 coordinate 2,622,357, forward strand.
TTATTTCTTTCTCTTTCTCTTTAGGTTTCAACTTTTCCCTAAGCTTATAAATAGATAGCTTTGTAGAGAAATACAGACACATCGAAAAATACCCTACCCGACCACCTCTCTCTCTAGTTTTTCTGGCCTGATTCTCTCTATATCACGGTTCAGAGTTCGCCTACAATCGACGTTGTATCCTGGGAGCGATTTGTCCATACGGTGGCAAAATTCGTCTCAAGGAAAGCGGATTACCGTGCCTCGTCGATAATCGTTTCCTCCTTCTTCATCTGCCCAATACCGAATCATAGGTCAAGTAAATATTATGTATTGTGACGGTAATATTCAATAATAATAAAGTATTATTCATTATATTCGTTTTCATCAATTTCATTAATTATTGCATGCTTGAATGAATGTTATAATTACTCGATTTGCGTTTATAGACTAACCTTGTATCTAACAATCTTGAGACGAATTTTTGTGTTGTAGTTTTTCCATAGACGCTTTCTAACTCGACGAACAGGTTACCATGGCGGAATTAATCTGATTTGACATTTGGTCAAACAGACTCGATAAAACGGTTTACTCGAAACTTTTTAAAATTCTTGTTAATCAAAAAGATTAACTTAATGTTAATGATTTATTGGTTTGAAATAATCAGATTTGATTATTATGTTTTCCTAAGTTTTATTTTCCAGAGCATCGAACCAAGATTCGAAAAGCTGTCCAGGAAAATTCTGCGCTGTCGAAGCACTTCTGGTCAGAATCAAGTTTTGACCAAAACTACAAAGTTCAAGAGGATGGAAAGAAGAATCCAAAGAAATTAATTTCAGAATTTTTGAATATCTGTAGCTCCCGCTACACCCTCCGTACAGTAGCATTACTAAAAGTGACATGCTGAAATTTATTGATTAATCTTTTATTATAAATTTGTTTATTAATTATTGATTAATGGGATATCTAATAGGATTATTCTACATGTTTTGTGTATTAATTCATATACGATGAACAGATAAATACATATTTGGAATCATCTTGATAAGATCTCAACGGGATTATAGTAAGAGGCATATGTGAGAAGACACGCGAATATGGAGACAAGACAATGAGATAAGTTTGCTCC